>JABSTR010001726.1:0-89011 GCA_013339765.2 Haemaphysalis longicornis
TGATTTCAGAAGGTGGACACCAGGTGACAAAAAACTAGACCATCTTCCCCCGAAGGTTGCAATGGGGTAGATGCGATGCATTGGGGGTTGCCGTTGCGTTATTCAAATCAATGGACGATGTCATCGGAGCGCCGGCGGCGGAACGACTGAGCGGAGCGGTGCACATACCGCGTTTATATGCTGCGGAATGAGAGAGAGCAGCGCATAGCAGCGCATAGCAGCGCATGTGCATGTGTAAACTGAGCGCAAGCGCGAGCGGCAGCTGCGCGCTAACGCACAGCTGGCACGCTGACGGGTTCGAGCTGACCGCGCTGACGCTCAGATGGCGCTGCGGTGAGAGCGGCGGAGTGCACAGCTGCCGCGCCGAGGATGCGGACTACGCCGCGACAACGACGCAAGACAAGGCGAGTTAAAGAGATGCGTCGCATTTAAAATCAGCTCTTTTAATAGCGGTGTGGGGCTCGAGAAAGAGAAGTTACGGCATCCGCTCACTCCTCGCCGGGGATCCTTGCCGTTGCACGTGAAGGGACTTACTAACTTGCCTCTGAATGGTCTCCATGAGTGGCAGGACTTGATCGCATTGCCCGCACCGTTTCACAGCTATCGTCAAGTGGACTGCGGTAGCACTCTCTACAACCGGCGGTAACCATCTGCGGGAGCTCGGCGTGAGCTGCTGACGGGAAGAGCATGCAAGCGAGCCATGATTATAATATTCCCGAAGGTGGAGTTAGTCCAGGCGCTAGTCGCGAGGCCCACACCAAAGTGCGTGCAGTACTGTTTCTTTTGGAGCCCCTCCCAAGAACGCCCACGTGCAATCACCAGCACAAGCCTGGACGACATCGGACGGCTTTCGCGGGACAATCGCTAACGTGCTCTCGGTATTTCCATACAAACATACCTCGTGCAATCCTGACACTTCGTGTAAATCTATGCGCAATCTTGAACGGCGGCGTGCACTCCTCACGAGGCTCACGCTCACTTGCGGACGCTATTTTTGCTCATAGACAGCGAAACCAAGAGCCTCAGCATTTCTGCTGTAAACATTTTACCGTACAAGTTTGTCATCGAAGGTCTACACGGGCGTTTTCATATGCAGGGAGTGAAGCCTCCCATTGGTCCAATGGTACTTTGGAGAGGAGTAAAATTTACCAGTTTGCATGAACTGAGAGAAAAGTTGCCCTTTATGCAGTGAACCATTAAAACCATTTGGTGTGAGAAAAACTCTAATAACTAATCGCCTTTGAGTGCATTATTTCCAACTTCCTCGACAAACACAGTACTCTAAAGTAGGTTAAATGCGCACTCGTGGCGTATCGACTATAGGCTTTGCATAGTACGAGTTTCCATTTCCTGTAGGTATGCCTCATCTCAAGCATAAAATCGGCACACACGATGCTATTTTTGAATGTAGAGGTACTTCAGATTCGCATTAGAACGAAAACCATGCAATAAAGTGTAAGAAATCCTTTCGGAGGAATGGTAACCGCGTCCACAACGTCCGGGATGGCGAGAGTCTTGTGGGTGAGCGAGAACTGCAATTTAGTGCGACATTGCGTAGGTCCCGCTGTTCACCACGACGATGGCCTCGATGGTCTGCATTTGTGTATGTACTTCTATTCCATCGATTTCTGATTAAGGCACTGGTTAATATCGGTACATCCATCCGACCATGAAAAGACAGCCGTCGTGAAAACAGAAGGCCCATGTAAATTACGTCATGTTTTCGTTTATATGATGCTTCTACGAATGAAAGCTTCATGAACGCATTTTCGCGCCGTCTTCGAAGGGAGGATTTTTATGTGTTATACTAGGGGCATTATCGTTATCTATTGCGCAACATTCAAGAAAAATATCTAGCGACAGGACACTGTTCTAGACATAATTGTTTAAGCAGAGGTGACTGAAAATTAAAGTGAAACTGCTTGTTTAGAAAAACGTCAGGATGTCGTTGTGTATTTTCTGTTCGCAACGATCATACTCGTCCCAGATTTGCTCAATATACCCCATTTCAGAAACTCCGTTTAGGAATCAGGGTGGTACGAGGACTCTTGCTTTTTTGAAGCTAAATAGCATCTGCGTGCATGCGCGCGGCGCCGAGGAGATAAGAGCCATAATTTACTAACCCTTTATTTTTACCCTAGAATATTAACATAGAGGTTGGCCTTTATATGGGGAACCGTAAAACTGCGTTTTTGTTTGTTTTTATATTTCTACAGCATTTTTTTTTATGATCTAAATCAGGACGCGGAATCGCTTCAGTACTTATTAAAGTTTCTGCTGACGGAATACGGGGTAGTTAGTAACCGTGCCCCATGCCTGCCCCGGTTTTCACGCAGCTTAAGAAAACCGACGGCGGACCCGATATTCGTACGTGTGGCCAATGAATAGTGTCGCAACTGGTTTACATTTACGAACTCTGATTCTTCTTGACACTCAAATATTGCAGCTGTGCGCAACATCAGCACACCACGTTGACTTGAAGACAGGAGAGTCGTTCGTTTCTGCGATTTAAGAGAATACAGGAGAGTCGTTGGTTTTTGCGGTTTAAGAGGCCTTTTCCAATGATTGACGCCCAACTTTTTACTGCTTTTGTGGGTAAAAAAGATATGAACCTAATTTCAGAGGGTAATAAGTCACTCACTTCTTACCCATTATATATGAGGTTTAGGCCACCTGCTCCAACTAAACTGCACATTACGGAATGGAACTGGCCGAGGGACTGTCCGAGTCCACTTTCATGATACTGCCCCTCATGTCATCGCTTACACGACGTGGGGTTGAACATCTTTTTTATCATCAAAGACCATAAAAGTTGGACGTGCAAATAAATTTACAGAAGAGATTGCTGCGCGTTGCGCTTGTTGCAATAGGAATTTTCAGTGTCGTACCAGAGTCTAAGCTGCCACGCTGACCCAAAGGGCTTCGCACGTCGTCTTGCTGCACTGCAGTAGTGCTACGACGAACGTGTTGGGCACCGCCCGGCACCACGTTTTGTAGGGTACCAAGTCGCATTCAACTTCATGTAAGAAAAACCTAAAAATAGATTTTCGAAAATGACGTTTGATGCAGTCCAATAGGCACATTAATCAATTTCTCCTCTCATGAATGTCAGTTTCTTTAGAAAGCCCTTTCAGAGGATGGCTTGTATTTGCGTGCATTACCACCCAAGGAAACAGCCCTTAGAATAGTTCCCGCAACAATGGTGGAGCGCATATTTCACTGGCTCTAAAAGAGGTGGCCTAGGAAGTAATACGTTGCTATTTTCCTTAGCGCCATCGCTATAGAGGGCAGGCAGCAGAAAACAAAATCATCGGCATCATCACCAGCTATTTACCTTCACATCATGAGGTGGAGTCACGCAAATGTTCAAGCCGAATAATTTTCATTGAGCGGACTTCATTCCCTGCTTCCATATATTCAAGTTCACATTACACTGTCGTTTTTCGTCTGCCTCTGTTTGGTTCGCGGTGCATGCGTAGCCATTTCGTTACATTGATGGGGCACCTGTTATCCCTAATTAGTATTAGGTACCTTACCCAAGCCAACTTCTGTGCTTAGCTTTTAATGAATCATCGTCTTGCTGGGTTTTGTTCGTTTATTAACACATATCGCTTCTTATCTTGAAATGTTACCACTGGTATTCTGGGTTGCATGGCCGGTTGGTGAGATTTAGCTTTCCTTTGAGCGGCCTAGTGAGACCCCAAGTTTCTCCGCTCAATGTCGTTGCCTTCACAACTCTTTTTTCGTGTTCCAATTTTTTAAAATAAAAATACAAATCACAACCATGTTATATAGATGCTTACAAAATGCAGCCCACACCTTACATAAGCTGGGTTTCAGTTTGTCCTTTGCTTGAGTTTCATCACTCACCACTCACCTATTTTAGGTAAATGTCTTCACACGAATGCCTAATATTTAAAACAAGCATGAAAAACAACCAAAACCCCCTAAAACACCCAAAAAACCCAAAAAAACTCCACAAAAGCGTGAAAAACTCCCGTGAAAAACCCACACTTGCTTTTTTCCGGCCAAATATAAAAGAGCGCATCCAGATTCAGTAGAGGTAAAGCGCGTTATGATTTTATTTGTTCCGCAGACTAGAGATCCACGCATACTTTGTCAATTTCTGCAGGCGCTGCCGCCTTTTCGCCGTCAACTGTGACGTTATTTTTCCAGCAATACTACTATGTCATAACTGTGTACTGGTGGGTAATTCTATTCATAAACTAATTGCCTGCGTACCTCGAGGCGATACTGTTGGTGCCATACAGGAGCGGAAAATCTTCCTTCTCTCTACACGATGAATCTAGTTGCCACGCTGAAGTAGCCGCAGTCGCGAGTTTCCGGCGCACATCATCCAGGAGGTGCGGCGACCCTCTGGTCCTACATAGAACCTTAGCCCGGTATAGGGTTACAATGCACTAACAGAGGGCTGACTTTATTGCTTTAAATATATCTGCAAGCAGACCAAATAAATGAATTACTGTGTTTTTCTAGCATAGGTTACACAACCTCATGACGCTGCGAAGAGGTAGGTCACTGGATATGGTCCTTGAATCCGCGCAGTGGTCCTACCTAAAGCCATAGGCTGGTATATTACCCCCAAAGAATGCACAAACACCACGCCGACAATATTGCTCCAAATGTATCTGACAAGAAAATGAAAGAAATGAATTTCTATGCTTTTCTACCATTCGTCACACTCCTTCAAAACACTGCGAAGGGGTAGGTCTCTGGATATGGTAGTTGAAACATATTGATGGCAATTCTCTACGTGCGCTCCTGCTCTACAGCTTCAGCTTTGCTGCACCACCGCCTTATGTCAGCATTACCTTTTTGGGCGCATAAAAAGCTTGTAAGCTTTTCCGGTTACCTCTCACCAAACTATTAAGTTTGCCCTAAGTTTTCACGTTTTGAAAGATCCTCCTTTGGCTGACTCTCCTGAAAAACGAGTTTAGCTATGCGCTCCTCCGATTCAGAAGAGGTATTTTTTTGCATACTCTGGATCATTTATGAACTTCTGTAACGTACCCGTTCCCCCCCTACTGTACAATAATCCCCCTGATATGGGGGATTATCTTACAGTATTTTGTTTCATACTTCGGACCATTTATGAACTTCTATAACCTACCCGTTCGACTAGAACAAACACATGAGTTATATTCGGTTAAAACTACACCGCTCCCTTACATTTTAACTCACACATCGACCCTCATGTACTGAAACAAAATCGTATCCTGAGGATGTGATTTTGTTCCGTCGCCCTAACCGTTCCCGCTACACACTTCGGTTACCCCTCCACCTGTAAGAGAATCCCCCTTATATGGGGCACACAGTCAATGGCTGAGGTTAGTTTTCCCCGACTTATTCTAACGTCCCCACATAGCTCCGCGTGTGCTTCCCTGGGGATCACTGCCTTTTATCTTTAATCAATTCTACGTCATCCTTTCTATTTATCTCAGTGTGGCGAAACTACCTTAAGCAATCACACTGACGACGTAACGACAGCAGGCTGGCATTTGACAATTGAGTAGAGCATTTCCGTTAAGAAGACGCGCTTGAATAATATCTACGGTTTATTTAGTATTGTAATATGTTATGCAACTTCAGAGAAATGCAATATTGTTTGCCCTGAAAAATTCTATTCAACATAAACGCTGGCAAACACGGCATGGTAGTTTGCATTTTAAAGAGTTCGAATTTTTGGAAAGCGGCATTGATGTTTTGTTTTCGTTTGCGATAGACGCGTTTTTTGGGGTTCATTTTGAAAGAGAATATAAGTGTAAAAAAGGTAGACTGTTTTTATAATTAAACGTGCAAAAAGTTTTAGTTGGTTTAGCATGGTTGAAATGTTAGAATATACGTTCAATTTAAGACAAGCATTTGATAGTTTTTGAATATCTTCTAACTTTCCTACAAGAGCTCCAAACGTTCCTTTTTATCAATTCGAAGATTGTCCTAAAAAGGCGATAGTAACTTTCACTATTCATGCATTCCTTCGTCAGAAATTGCTTTCTCTAAAAATTACATCAATTGATTATTGCATAGCCAATATTGTGCTATATTACCGAAATATTTTATTTTAAGCAGAAATGTTTCTATTTCGAGGGAGTATTCATTTTAGAGGGCAAGTACTTTTTTATTCGCGGGCCTTAGAATTTGGTCATTAGTCAATTAAAAGTTCCCTGCAGATAATAAAAAATTTTCTCCTGTTCAAAAGCATGATACCCAACGTTTACAAAGAAAAATGAATCTTTTATTGCAAGTATTCACAAATTTGTAAACATTTTTACGAACCGGGATTTGAACTTTCTTTTCCGCCCTGTCAGCATACCCCTGTGTACTTGAGTTTGGTTTTCATAGCATCCAGCTACCCACGAAACTCAGCAATGGGGATGAACATCGCAAAAAACTTCCCCGGAGAACTGTTTGCTAGAAGACTAGAATATGTGGTTAATCCTGAAGGTGCTACAAAATAGTTTGTATGGTGTCGGGAAACAACACAATGTTCGAAAGGGGTAACGAAAACTATTACGCTGTCAGGAATTCTCGAATGCTGTAGGGCATCCTGAGAACATTCCATGACGACCTCACGTAAAAAATAAAAACATTTAGCAAACAAAGTTCACCATCAAAAAGACTGTGCATGTGGGAAAGTAAGTTAACCCACCTGAGTTCTTTTTTGTGGTAGTTGTTGTTGGTGCTCTTGTTCTAAGTACCTTGTGGGGCCAGCTCCATCTACGTGTAGGGGCACCTGTTCCAAAAATCATCAACATAAATAATTTGTACACATAATTTGTACATCATTAGGAAAGTTTCAAACACCTTAGGACTAATTCCGCCAGCATAAAGGAGATTTCACACAATGCCAGTCAATCATTCCTTTCATTTCCCATATTTTCTTTTATTTTTTGCCGCCATGGTACACCTTGCACTGTTCTGATCAAATATAATTGCTTGACAACTTTTAGCCACAACCTACAAAGATATATTTTCGCAATAAACCATGGTGACGTACTTTCTTTAAAATCAGAGAAGTTAATGACCGCTGCGTCATTTTTACCTGCTACATTTATTACAGCACTCCAGCGTCTATTCAAGGAAGGGAACCATTATTCCACTTCTGCCGAAGCAGCGGTATTTTTTTCAGAATTTAGTTGCATAGCGTGTGCAACAAAAATTTGTTTCTGAGTTCTTTCATATTTTTGAGCGCTAATACCTTCAGCTGCATTTTCAAACCTCTTCCCTGTATACTTGACGTTACCAACATTAATTTTTTTTAATAATCCAGCTCTCCCACATCAGACAGTGAAGCCCCAGTCTACAAAAAATTTGTAACAAATGAATGCACTTTTAAAAGGTTTTGCACACCAAGCACTCACTGTTATCTCTATTTCAAGGGTTTAAATCTTTATGTTCAGCACATCAATTACACTGGGTAAATACAAAACCACACACACACACACACACACACACACACACACACACACACACACACACACACACACACACACACACACACACACACACACACACACACACACACACACACACACACACACACACACACACACACACCGGCACACATATATACATAAAGCGTGTCCGAGCTATCATCCACCAAGATTTTTAAGAAAAAGCATTCGCGTTACTCAAAGAAATCCTAGTGCATAATATTTCCATTACAATGGAGTAGCAGCCATTAATTTGTTCCTTAGTGGTATTTAAATGTTTCTTTTAATCAGTCATCTAACTCGAGAAGTACTGTGCGAGTCATTTAAGTCCACGAGTCACTTCTAGGTTTCCACGACAGGAATGAAACTGCGATACTTTCAGCAAAGGAATTATTGTGTGCTCATTTATTCGGACTGATAAAGAAAACCCCGCAATTACGGAAAAAGCCACGTGATGGCCCCTCCTTCTTCCCCCTCCGTGTGGTAATGCGGTGCCCTCTTTACTGCAAAGAAGTATAGGCTCCGGAAGCCAAGTTTGCCGGGTGACCAGCAACGCTAGCCGCGGCCGACCCTGCGCAACTCTGGGTCGGTCCTGCAGCGGAGACTGCCTTCAGCGCCCGTGTACGGAACTTTGCAAAAACGTGTGTGGTAGCGCCAACTTTGGCCTGCTGCAACATTTATAATTTATAAGCCAGCAGTGTTTTTTTAACTAAGATGAGTACTGATTTTTTGCGAAAACAGGGTACGGCACATTAGATGTGGAAAAGAGCATATTTATTTTCTAGGTAGACACATCGAACAACGTTTTTATCCCAAAACTCGGTCCCGAAGAAAGCCCACTCCATCCACCTTTACCATCTATATTCTAGATAAGCTTAAATGTGAAATAGTAAAACTGCTCATCCATTGTTAGAGAAAACTTACCGGTTGTAGTTTCTGCCGCGATTGTTGATTCTGGACCAATGGTTGACGAACTTTCTGGGCCACCAGTTTTCTCGCTGCCACTTTGCGGACTGCTATCGTTGCTGGGAACTTCCGAAGTGATCGTAGATTCTGCGGTACTTGTTGGGAGGTGTTCTGTAGAGCTATCACTTTCCTCCTTTTTAGTGCTTGACTCTTCGCTCATGCCTAAAAAATGAACTCTTCATTTATACTACTATTTCCACTCCCAAAATATTTCTAGCATGTGCGGTCTGAACAATGTTAACACCAACAAAGCGATTGATAAGATGCAGTGGAATCTCAATGATACGATTCGCATAGTACGTTTTTCTTTTCAATCCCGGCCCACGTTCCTTAAACATAATTGGTGGTCTATTGTTTATTACGATCAAATGTTTGCCGCAAATTGGAATATTAGGACCGTAAAGTATATCCTGGCCGATATTTCTAGAAACATGTATACGTTTACTCTTCGCTACACTAGTTCTAACCGCATTCCAGCAAGCCACTAGCTGCCACGCTTGCAGAGCCTCTGAGACCACAGCAGCGCCGGTATTACGGCGCAAACATCGCTTCCAGGGCGTGGCACGTGCAGTCAATGATGATGTCCAGTGAATGATGTCCGTGCTAGTCCAGTGATTCACCGGACCATCTAGCGAAACGTATCATAATCACGAAAGGAGCGCAATGCTCACGGCATGGAGGAATGACTCTCAGCAGGTAAAGACTTCCCTTCCCTTCCGGCGCAGTACTTGGTTCTCTTCCTGCTTTCTTGCGGCGTTTAGGTGGTGACGCTGTCAGTCTGAGGCTACTTTTCTTCTTCTCTTCCTGACTGCTTGTTTCATTTGCGTGATGGTGCCTTCCAGGTTTGTGACCATGTCGAGGAAACTCAAGGTGCTCAGTATAATGAAAACGAGGAAAGCTTATGCCAATTAGAAGAGAAGCCCTTTAGGAAGTGCGTGGACTTGTCTAGGCGGGCTCGGTTTACCAGTGTCAACATTCAACACTGTTGCCGGTCAGCAAGAAGAACTTCAAAAGAGGCTGCAGATTTTCGGGACAAGTATAAAAGGAAAGCGAGGTGCGAGGAAGACGAGGGGAACTTCCCGTGCCTATGAAGCAGTCACCCTTGGGGAAGAAGAACCAGCAATTAAAAGGCGTCTTGCCCAAGTGTCTCTAGGAACGTAGAGCTACAGCGGCAGGAGTGAACATTGGAAGGGTCAGTCCTATGCAAAAAAGTTGAGGATATCTAGTTCTTCTTTTTGGGCATTGAATACTTCCAAGGTGCCCGCAGGCTGGGTTTACCGATTTAAGTACGACGGCGATTGTCTTACAAAACAGTATTTTACGAAGCCAAAAACACCGGCAGCTTCTTCATTTATTTTCAGACGAATATACTCCTGTACGTTGAAAGAAGAAAGTGCAGCACAAATTGACCGTTTATTGCAGTGTTGCTCAACAAAAGTGATTTGGCCTTGATATATGCTCATATTTCTCTTTTTTAGATACGGCGCATCTCTTGCTCCGAGGCATGTCCCTCCCTCGTCGTCGGCGGCGGCGTCCGTCCGCAGCCCTCCTCTGTTCTCATCTCCAACAGCTGTGTGCAACGCTCTCACTCCGGCGAATTAGCATAACGACAGCTGGCGCGCTTGGTTGCGCGCGCTTCGCTGCGTTAACGCTGCGTTAACAGCTGCTCCGGTGAGCATGTGCGCGCATGCGCGACTCTCCTCCGCGGTCTCCTCTCCTTCAAGCGCTGTGTGTATAAAGCGGGTATCGCGCTGGGTGGTGGCCGCTAAAACACGTGTACTCTTTCATTTCGCGTATGCATGTGCACGAAAATGTAAAATTGCCTCCATCGTCCCGTGTATGAGAACATCCGTTGTGATGGAGGCATCCTACGAGTTAACAATACGTTTCACGTGATGTAGAGAATCAACCCAATGGAAACGCCAATGAATCCCAGATGCGCCGCATCACACCAGGGTTACCTCGCGGGGAGATGAAGGCAATTTTTGAGCTCTTTGTATAATACGATTTGTGCATATTACATATCTTTTCCGATTTCCATGAAAAATGCGTTAACGAGTTTTCACTGTATATGTTAAAAAAACGTGCAATTTTTAAGAAAAATCATAACCAACGTCAGCTGTTAGGTACAGCAATTACCAATATCACCAACAAATATTGGAGAACCCTTTATAGTTCATCGTAACTGTTCCTGTATTCTATAAGGATACCTTAGTTACAAATCTCATGCTTACAGAATGTGCTTTTAGTGCTGCCATACTCCAAACAAAATTTGCATGGATTTCTCGAAAACACGAGACAGAATAAAAGCGATGATTTCTACAAGAAAAAATGTCACCTTGCCATTGTGCAACACTACTGAAATAAATGCCGGGATTCATGTTTTTTACTCAAAGGTGGGTTGCAAAAACGTCATCTAAAATCCCGGTACTACACAGAATCCGTAATATAAACATATTCGGCAGCAATTTGTTTCATCGTGTTTTCTTTAGCCATTGAAACGTTAGCGCACGATACCCTTATTAGTAAAGCTTCAGTCGCACTCGGAAACTACTAACGCATCTGCACCGACGTCACAAGGCGGTGTCGAAGGCCGAGCGCGTGAAGTCGGTTTGCATGCGCTTAGAATGCGCATCCGCGTTTCCACGGAACATCTTACAGTGGAATGAATAACTGCGTCATCGACCAGGCATTTGTAATCAAGTTTGGAGGAGGTGGAACCTTTCGGCTACCTGGGTGCCATTCTGTCGCAATAAACGTTTTAGCGGTCCACAGGTCTTTACTTGCCCTTTACTACCCAGCGAAGGGTGTTGTCAGTACTAATGCAATTATTAACATTTGGTTTACATCAAAGTATTAGAGTACTTTCCGGATTCAGGAAACAACATTCTGGAATGTATAACCCGCCCACCACACCTTTTGTTCTATCAGACATTTTCTCCACATGACCATGTAAACTGGTGCTCCGGAAGCTATTCTTTGTCGATTAGTGAAGTGAGACTCTTCAGAAGGATTGATGAAGATGTAGGCTGCCTGGAGTCTATCACCTACGAAAAACGTCCTTAGGTTTCCCCTAGAGCCTTAATCTAAATCATACAAAGTAAAAAGTGCCTATCCAGGGCAACGTCCAGGAACGAGTATAGGTCGCCCGATTGTTAACGTTTTCGCTCTTTAAAAAAGTGACTTACAGGGGATGCTTTCTAGTGAAAAGCAAAGCAACAATTTTTTTACGTAAAATTCGTGCCACAAGCGCTAACACAGGCTCTGTGAAAGAAGCGGATTTGATGCTAATTCCCTTATTACTTCGAGTTGAGAACGTCTTACGAGCTGACGCCCCAGAGGAGGCATCACTGCTGTATATGAAGCACATTAAACTTCCGTATAGATCAGTAGGGTGTTCGATTGTTCATTACGGAAACAAACGAGAATTTTCCGAAGCGATTCCTCTAAAGCGGCGTCCGTGAGACTGTGCTCGGCGACATACGCAGGAGATGCCTCCACTAGCACATTGTTCCCGTAACCTCAATGTAACCCGACATAAAATACCAAAGAAAACGGGTGACTACCTGGGACGTTAAGTATAAATAAATAACCCCTTTAATTGAGTATTGAAAATTTTGAATAAGAGAATCATAACACTTGACATGGAGAAGCGACCCATACGTATAGGCGTGGCTTTGAATCTGATTGTATTACGTACTGAGCGAAGAGATGCATACGAAGCTGAATCATTCCGAGCCAAACAGCATTTCTACCTATTTATTTATAAGCAATAAACTTTGTTCCTAGTAATATTATTTCTAGGAATATTTTATGAAGCCCAAGGATGTAGGCAGACGATGTTTATATGTTTGTTCAATGTTGATCTTGCCTTGTAATATTATTACCAATATTTTATAAATCCCAAGCCTTGAATCCTAAAAGGGCAATTAGAGAAAACCATTAAACCACATCTGGCAGCCAAAAGCCGCTTGTTTTGTCGTTTGTCAGTTTGGCAATTTTACTGTCCTGCTACGCTATAACAGCAGAAAATTTTCCTCATCTTTAGTTGCATCGATTACAGTTGTTTAGCTCGCATAGCAGTAGCCACATACCACAAAAATACGACCCCTAATGCTTTATACTGATGGCATAATTACTTTCAGCCACCTTTTTAATAACCTGTTGCATCTGTACGGAATGTTACTGAAATATTTTTCTCCAATTAATCTTATTTAAATTAAGCGACCAGTCTCCACAAGGACAAGTAGTCTCAGTGAAATCAGAATTGAAAAAGAAAAGAAATTTCTCAACACAACTTCGCGTATGAATACCGCGCACACTTAACATCAATACGGGCAACACAAGCAGAAATATATTCTGGGCAAAATACAGAATGATTTATAAGCAGTAGACTTCCTTGTCAGCGAACTCGAACTAAGCATGCAAAGATGTTGATCTTAACAAAAGTTCGTGTTTGAAGAATTATTGGGTCGCTTCTTGCTATGTCGAAACTTGCGGGCTATATAGGTCTTCGATAGCTTGCCGACCCCCATGACATGCCGAAATATCGGCTTTCTCTAAGAGAGCGCTGGGCTTTCAGAGATTTCCTAGCTTGCTAGACATGGCTTCTAGCTGTCCTTGCGAGGCTAACACGCAGATTACTGGTGGACAACACGGCTAATAGGTGTATTTGTGTTGGCGAGGTTGGTCGTGGCGGCGTGATCCCACGTGCTCTCGCTGAGAGACGGCATTAGTCAGGATTTTTTATCCCAAATAGGATACTAGAGCACCGAATAATTAGGTCGCATCATGGCTCGATGGGGAGCAGTCGTAGTTAATATTACCCAACCAGCCGATTTGCTTCCGCTCACTACTAGCCAGAGTCACTGTTAACAATTAATCACTGACTTTGGGTAGTAAGTTAGCTGAAGCGGTTTGTCTGGTTGAGTAAAATCAAGACATACTGACCAGTTTCTAGGTGCGAAACAACACCAGCGCGGACTGTACTGGATGGGAGTAGTCGGTCTTGATTTTTACCCAACCGGCCAAACCATTTCAGCTCATGCTTAGCCGGAGTCCAAATTAATAATTAACAGTGACTCTGGTTAGTCGGTGAGCGGCATGTAATTACACCATTGCCGGACAGAATACATCGTTGGCTGCTTTTGTTCTAGAGGGAGGGGGGGAGGCTGTCTGTACACTTCTTTACAGGGGTCTGTACCACTGTACGCAGTAATCCTCATTGTTTTTTTTTCCTTCTTTTGTGATTTCTTTACCGAGATCTGGTGTGGCATACGTGGCGGGTTTATCAGCGGTTCTTAATTGCTGTCTTCTATCGCTCTATTCTTCCCTGAGGGGGGACACACATTCGCTTCGCGCCGCTTCTGCAATTGCTTTGTTTTCTCTCCGTCGAAAGCAAACAATATCCTAACCTAGTTGAGCGGAGTTTGTCCCTCGCGAGCGGTTTGTACTGTAGCAGCCAGGAATTTCGGATTGCTGTAAGGAGGAAGAAAAAGCAGCATGTGGATGCTAGTTTGCAGTTTCAGGACAAGACTGTTTATTTTCAAAGGATGCGTAGGCAGAGAGCATCCCATGACTAGGGAAAGAAGGGTAACCCCCGCATCCGTCAAAAGTGAGAGGAAAAATGCCCCCCAAGCGAGAAGACGGCGACGGCACCAGGACTAAGGCCAAGAGTCAGTCGGAAAATAAGTTATACCTTCCTTGACGGCGACCGTTGAAGAGAGCGGTGGAATGACCCCAGTAGTATACCATCGGGGATGTCGCCAATACGCGTCTTCCACAAATGCGCACTGCCGTCAAGCCGGCGGAAAACCGGACAGAAAGAAACAGAGCCCAGTCTCCCAGGGGCCGCTGCCCTGTGGTGTCGAGCAGCTTCCGCTAGTGTACTTTATTTGACCTCAGCGGTGCCCTATGCTTCATAACCCATCGGTTGACTCGCCGCGCGGAGATCCGCCGCGTCATCGCCAGCGGCTTGGTCCATGCGCTCTCCATAGCTGTGGCACTGCCAGACTCATAGAGTTTCTTAGTGTGTAAACTAGGGAGGAAACTGCACCTGGGAATCATCGGTAGACTACAGCTGCTGGCTTAGCATGTCTATCAGGTTCCTAATCGCCTTCGTAGGTTTGGTTTCCTAATTGTGCCTTGCGACGTTGAGGAGGCAGCCTCTCATTCCGAAATTGTCAAAACTCGCTTTATTCTCTCCCTTCCCTTTGGATCTCGGTATTAGATCAATTAGTTCATGCTGAGGATGCTGGGCGTCATTATAAGGAAGTGAGAGGAATGGAGCCGTACGCCACCATAGGTATTTACATGTTTACGTAAGTACAAGCCATCTTTCAAGTTTACATAAGTGCAAACCCGGTTCTCTTTCGCAGTAGCAGAACATTAATTAAGAGTGCCCGAACATCTTGACTAAGCCGGGTACCTTGCCGCTTCTAAAGTTACATCAGTCGGTATGTGAGGAAAACCCGAACGAAAAGACTACGAAGCAAGGATTCCACGAAAACACCACGAAAGCTCGTTTTCATGGGTAGGAAAATACAGTGTTTCATATAACTTTAGCAAGCGTTTAAAAATGTTTCGCTGCACTCTAGGACTGCGTCACCAAATGCCTCTTGGTACCTTTTCTGTGTAGTGTCTTACGCTATTTCTTGTATGTTGCCCAATTAGGTATTTAGTGAATTTTATTTTGCGAACTTTCGAACCAACGGAGCTAGGCAAAAAATTCGAATTAAAAAGTTGCAGAGCGGTATTCAAACCTCCGAATAAACATTTTTCTCTCATTGTACCCATTATGTGTTCTGTTTTTAGCGTGAAGAATATGCCAGCGAAATACAACAAAATACCACGCGACATGCCGGCTCCCGCGTCTTGATAACAGTACTTCCCAACGTTGCGCTCACGAACTACCATAGGCGAGTCGTCGATGCCACAAGGTCGCGAACTCCGACCTACTACGTGCATCTTACCGTTATATCTATGGTTTGGACGACCGTCCGTTAAGCCAGACCTCGGATTGCATCAACACCAGGGATGCGAGCCCTATCACCGGCGCCCATATCGGGTGTCTAGTACGGAACGAGTAATCGTCCAAAACAAGGAACAGGAAATTCTTAACAATTATGTCACTGAACCTTCTTCGAACCCCTGGGTCTCACCAGTCTTTTCGTGGAAAAGAAAGATGGTTCGTGGCTGTCCAGCGTTGAATACCGGATTTTAAACAATCAGGAAGAACAACGTTTGCCCTCTTCTTCAAAAGGACCATGGCCTCGATTGCCTTCAGGGTGCGTCGTATTTCTCGTCTCTTGAGTTGCGGTCCGAAAATAGGCACATTGCCTTTCCTTCTACGGACGGAGAGAAAACCGTTTTTGTGATGACGGACGGCTTGCACCAATGTAAGGTCATGCCGTTCTGACTTTGCAATGCGCCTGCGACATTTAAAAGGATGATCGGCTCGCTTTTGCGCGGTTCCACGTGGTGGACTTGACGTTGCAATTTGGATGACATCATCGTGTGTCACCCAACTTTGAAACACACCTCCACCGCGTTTTGGACATTTTTGCGGTCTGCCCTCATGGTGCCCTTGACTTCACCTCATTCAAATGCCATTTCGGCAACACAAGATCCTTGTACATGGATTGGGTGCTGCTAGTGTGCGACCAGACCTTGAGAAGGTTCACGCCGTCGAAGAGTTTCCTGACCCACGACCTACGAAGGACGTTCGGACTTTTGTTGGCCTATGTTCAAACTTCACCGGTTCATTGAAAATTTTTCTGTGATATTCTACCCCATCACTGATCTTCTGAAGAGCGACACTTGGTTATCGTTGGGCTCCGGGCAAGGCACAGGTTTTGCCACTCTCATTGACCGCCGGGCCATTCTGCTATTTCTGGCCAATTTCGATGATTCAACTCACACTGAAGTTCGTTCGGAGTAAATTGCACATGGTATTTGAGCTGTAATGGTCCCGCAAGAAGAAGGCCGCACTCGAGTGATAGCATACCCCGGTCACCTTTGGAGCTGGGTTCAACGCACCTATTCTCTAACTCTCCGCGAATTTCGCGTGCTTATATCGGCTATGAGCAAGCCCTATCCGTACAGGTATTGCAAATCACTTGCTTTAGTCACGGATCCCCGTGCCTTATCATGCCTTTCCTCTCAAAAGGACCCTAACGGATGAGACTTGGCCATTGGGAATTACGACTCCGGGAATATGACTATTTCATCGGTTACAAGACTGGTGTTCACAAGCACGTGGGCTGTGAGTCTCGTACTGCTGCGTGCCCACCTGACCCTACAAGCAGTGACGACGGCTCCTGCGTAGGCGTTTGCTGCAATTGATAAACATTTCTGACCAACTGCACCGTGATGCGGTGCTTCGCTAATTCAAAGAACGTCTCACGTCGGAGTCCTCCGATTCCTCTATGTGTGCTGTTATGCTCCGTGATGGAGTTCACTTCCACCGACAATTTCGCAAAGACGGACACGTAGTTTTTTCGCTTGTCCTCAGCATCTCCGCTCTGATGTCCTTAGCGTGCTTGGCGCCACGCCTACTGACGTCACCACGGCGTGGCTCGGACTTATGACTGCCTGCGTCGGCGCTTTTACTGGCCGGGACTCTCCCTGTCCCCGCGGCGATACGTCGCGGCTCGTTCCCTTTGCGAACGCCGAAACACGCTTCGGTTGCTTCCAGCAGGAACCCTTAATCTAATCGCAATACCTCGGAATCATTCCTCTGAGCAGAATATAGACCTACTCGACCCTTTCCTCTGGTCCTCGGAGGGAAACAAGTGGATTGCTGTCACCACCAATTATGCAACGCGCGCAGCAATAATGCATGCCCTCCCTCCAATCTGTGCAATAGCAGTAGCCGAATTCCTTGTACCTGCCGAAAATTTTCACCACGGGAATTTTCGTCAGCTGCTTATATACCGCGGCCTATAATAAAGCAAAACCCTGTTCCTTCACCAGCCAAGGGTTCCTTCCCGGCGTGCGCGACAAGAAACTTCTAACCCGGTTGGAAGTGGGAGGGTTGTTTTCACTCACGGAGCATAGTTCAGATGTCGAGGCGAATGCTTATCGGAGTTCCCTGTCTGGACGTAGCTGCTAAAACTGACGGGAGCGTAGGCGGGGGGCGTTGTCCTCCGCTTTAAAGACGATTATTTTTAGCATGCTTTACGAAGTTACGCGTCCATTCCGCACTTCCTTTGCACGTATTAATTAACGTGATAGACCGCGTCTCCTAGGTAATGTGGACCCGAATCAAGTATTCGGTCGTAGGGCCAAGGTACGTTAACGAATAAAAGGGGGTGAAATAAAACATAGACACCAGACTCACACAACTGGCAGCTAGAGAAACTAACTTTTGCGCAAAGCTTCCTACGAATGGGACAAAGATTCCTTACTGGGAACACCAATTCGGTTGTGCTTTAGAATGTATTGTAAATGGTGAAAGGAACAACTGGTTCTGAGTTACAGCGATTACAAATCTTCCCCAGATTCCTCCCAATTCTCAAACTACTAAACTAACTAGTTTAAATGGGTGTAAATGGGGATCACTAAGCTCACATGCGTTATTGTTTTAGTGTGTCGGGGGGAGGTGTAGTCGCACATCATCATGAATAGGTGCGGCCTAGTCATTCTTCCAACGACGCTCCTCCTCGTTTTCGTTTTGCAGAAGCACGGCGGGGCTACAGTGGCTGCGTTCTTCTTCGCTTTAGCCCGGCCATGGCCGCCGCTGTTGCTTTCGGGAAGCCACCCCCGAATTGCAGGTAACAGCTGGCAGAATCTTTGGTTTCACTCATTGTACAGCAACGCGTGTGAGTTCAAGCGACATCAAATGGACAGTTTTTGTGGGTGTCATTTAAAGCTTTGTTTTCAAATCTGATTCACAGCGTAGATTGGAGCCAACTTTTGTCTACAGTTAACGAGGAGCTCCTTCGCCCCTTCTGTAGAAAACACAACCTTACAACCACCTATCACGCCCAGATAAACAGACTTACTGAACGCTTCAACAAGACCCTCAAGGATATGCTCGCCAGGTACGTGTCCGCCGAACACCGTGACTGGGATGTTCCGCTCCCCTACATTACTTATGCCTAAAATTTCTTTCGCATCGACTCCGCTAGATACGCTTTTTTCTTTCTCCTCTTTGGCCGCGCACCCATCTTACTGGTGGACACCGCGACGCCCGTTTCTAGGAAGTAGACAACACAGTAAGCACGGGAGCCTACAGGCACTCAGATTTTGTCTGCCAGGTTATTCATCGACGCCACAAGGAATCCAGAATGGTCATAACAACAAGCACGTCATTCCTGACCGAGCCCGCGTTCGCTGTCTTGTCCGAGTCTCTCGCATCCGCGCCGGGACTCCTTGCCGTTTTGTAGGACGCCGGTGCGTTCGGAACCTTGGCCAGACTCGTCGGCTTCCCTCGTTCACCTGGCACATTAGTATTCCTGTGGACCAAATCTCGCCACGTCGGGATGTTTCAAGAACCGCTGTGATGTTTCACGGGCCCTTAAAGCATGCTCCGCCCAGTAACTCCAGTGATTTGCGAAATCGGTCCACTCCCACCCTCGTCGCCAGCATAGCGTTCACCGACGCAACCCGTCCACGTCTCCCGTATCAGGCTTTATAATCCCTGCGAAACAAACTGCTCGTAAGCTTTTTCAGACGTTTGCGTCGCGCCAGTGGTCGCGCCGCCGGACGTTATGTCGCGGGCTTTTATCACGGGAACGATCTCAACGATGGAGCCAGGATTGGCCATGTGTTTTGCGAAAGCAGTGCCTTGGTGAATACGCACCAAGGCACTGCTTGCGAACCAACTTCATAAATAGCCTTAAGAAAGAGGACGGCGACGCTGGGAGCCACTGGAACGCGCGGTGTGGGTCCGATATTGTCGCTACGATATCAACCTGTGCGTTATAATATTTACTCACTAATACATTTCAATGTAGCCAGTCCTTTTGTTTCCACGTCACAATTTTACATTCACCGTAGTCGATCGTTTTTTCGGACTCCAAAACCACGGACTTTTTAGACATTTAGGAGTTTTCTGAGGAATGGTCAGTTCACCCACCGGAGTAATTACTCGCTAACTTTTCGGACTGCTGCTTTATTCTGACTATTTTTTGTTGTATAAATTTAAACACGTACAACTCACAACAAGCGCACACTAACCCATTTTTTACCAAAACTTCTTCTTAAGGATCATTCATCTGAACGTTCTGGAACTTTCTGGTGACAAATATTTTTTTCAATAACATCAATTTTAATGCAACGAACTTTGCTGGAACTGACCATTACGGTGCCAGTTCGAAAAACACACTTTACAGAAATCCTAGTGGTTGGAAAATCACATTTTGTAACAAATTTTTGGGGCTATCAAAATTCCATTAGCCATGAATATGCCAAATGTGTTGTAAATATGAAATTGAATGATACGTCCAACCACTGGGGAACGTGTGTGTTCTGCTAGCAGTGGCTAGGCCAGACGTCGCGGTTCCTGGTTTCACATCTTCAGTCATAACCCGGGAAAATCAGACTCCACTTGAAAGTCCCAAAGCTCTTCTAAAGTGTAATGCCAGAGCCGTGCTTTTTTACAACAACAAAATATTTAAATATTTGTGGAGGGAATAAGTTACATTCACATTTAGAAGCACATACACGAATTCGATTACCGTACAACCTCATGTAAATCGAATGAGCAAATGTGAACTCAAAAGAAACGGGAACGTAGGAGTGCCCCAAGGGGCAATACAGAAAATGATACTACACGTTAAGGATTTTGACGGAAAAAATTTCGCATTCACAGAATTATTAGAAAGTATAATGAACCCGATATGTTGCACTGTGCTCCTTGCTTAGCTCTTGTTGCAGCCTCGGATGAATTAAAAATAGCAGCTTTGGTTTAGAAAACTATGGATACCTCGCCAGCTTGAGCTATGTAGAAGATGGAGACGAAACACTGCCTCCTTGTGTATGGATTCTCGACGAAATATTAAGGAATTTACTAGAATAACATATATCTTTAGTCAGGGCCACGCTAACATTGGCTGGTTGCAACAATTATAATTTAAAAGGCAGCGTTTTTTTTTTCCACTATGATGAGTACTGATTTTTCGCTAAAACGGGGTACGGCACAATTACATGCGAAAACAGCAATTTATGTTCTAGGAAGACACATCGACGGGCGTTTATCCCAAATCTCTATCCCCAAGAAAGCACACTCCATCCATCTTTACCATCTATATTCTAGGTAAGCCTAAATATGTGTAATAGTAAAACTGCTCATCCGGGCTAAGAGAAAACTTACCAGTTTCTGCCGCGATTGTTGATTCTGGACCATTGGTTGACGACCTTTCTGGGCCACCATTTCCCTCGCTGCCACTTTGCTGACTGCTATCAGTGCTGGGAACTTCCGAAGTGATCGTAGGTTGTACGGTAGTTGTTGGGAGGTTTTCTGTTGTGCTATCATCTTCCTCCTTTTTAGTTCTTGGCTCTTCGCTGATGCCTGAAAAATGAACTCTTCATTAATACTACTACTGCCACTCCCAAGATATTTCTAGCATGAAGGGGCTGCACATTAATAATACTAAGGAAGCGATTGAAAAGATACAGTGGAATCTCGATGATACGATTCGGCGCAGTACGTTTTCGGTTTAATACGCTTTTATTTTCATTCCTGGCCGACGTCACTTAAAAATAATGTGTTTTAGTGTGTTTAATACGATCAAATGTTTGCCGCAAATTGGATAATACCACCGTAAAGTAGATCCTGACCGATATTTCAAGAAATATGTATGCGTTTGCTGTTGGGACAAATTGGTGGGACAAATAGTTCAAATAAATTATCAGCTTATGGTGAGCTCCAATGGAATGTCTCAGAGAACAGAGCTTGGAAAGCACGAATGTTTCATACCGTACTTGTGTCACACTGTGACCTATGTGGCTGCACATCTGCAGCGCCATTTATGAACCGAGGATGACGCCTCCCTTTTGTACCCTTTAAGGTGGGTGCTTTTGCACAAAAACCTCGTACAGATTGGGGTGCTAAGTAAGCACCCTAAGATATCTTAGGCCGCAAAGGGTGTTATAAGGCACACGTCATCTGGGGTGCATCTAAAAGGGTGCTCCTGCGGCGACAGAATCCAAGCACCCTAAAGGGTGTAAAATATTAGGTTATGAGGGTTGCCTTCTGCGGCGACAAGCTGAACGCACCCTTTTGGGAGGTAAAAATGTTTAGTGTGTACCGTAGCTCTGCTGTCTAACATAACAAGCACTCACACAAATTTATTTCATACCCAATTTATCCTTTTCAGCTTCTTTATTTCTACCTCTGGGACCCCTCTGGGGAACTGAGAGTTTGGGTTAACAAGACCCATTTTAACCCGAAAGCAATATGGTAATCCTTGGGTAAGTTGCGGAAACACACTGCAATCTAGTCTACTTGTAACAATATATAAGTACCAAGAAATTCCCGTCGTTTTAACGGATAATTGTCATAATCGTGTTGCGAAAAAAAGGCGGAAAAGAGCTCAAAAAATTTATTCGCATGCCAGCAAGGTGGTACTACTACTGATTTCCGGAAAAGAACCCACTGTCGGTCGCCTTTGTTTGCCGCATGTGAAGCTAGCGCAAATTTTTTCCAAGAGCATTTAAAGGAGCTTCACCTATCTGTAATAGCTGTGCTTGGCGGAAACCGTCCGCGAGGGACTGTGTCCCGCATTGGCCCTCTTACGAAGACAGTAACTGAGTAGGCTGCGGAACCGCTTCATTAGAGTCATGAATCCTGCACTTTTGGTGCACAATACTACCGGACTAAATGGTTATATCCGATATCGTGGCACTGGAGCATTGTAATAAAGGGTTTTTTTTAACATACGAAGAATACAAAAGTTGACCGTGCCATAGCAGCTCATCGTTATGACCGCTACATTGGTATAAACGGTGCCGTTATAACTGAACTGGATTGTATTTACAAAGTGTTGGCGCGCGCAAAAAGGCGTCTTCTTGTTACTGGTGTATCACGGTTTCCCCTCGCGCAGAAGCCCCTCTGCAAGATCCCCGCGAGGTTAGCGACGTGGCTGTAATACCCCAGGAAATATAACACCTCGAATTATTCTCCGCCGGCCAGGGGCCACTGTTGCATTTCTCGAAACAATTCTCCCGTGGCGATACAGCGGAAGTTTATTTGTCGCTGCTTAAAGAGCTTAGAAAAAGTACCATTATTTCATACGACAATCCAGAGAGAACTGTAAATGAAACAAAATGGACGAACACAGAACTCAGACGAGATGAGTGATATCTTCGAATTTGCTTTAATCATGCAGCTAAGAAAACGCCACTTCTCCCACCAGCCTCCCTCCTAAATTACGGCGGGGATGTATGCCCTCTAACCTTAGCAGCGCAATTTCCTATGCCGGGTTTAAATCATGCGGCTGAAGCCCAATGCTTTGAAAAGGATAACCCCGTAATAAACTTCGTCACGCCGGCGTCAGTGGCGTAGCCGAGACTCAATGTCCCAGTGGCACATAAAACCAGTGTTCTTCGAGGTCTATAAGGGCCCCATCGCGGTTCGGCCAGTGCCTGTTGAGCGAGCGCAACATTCAGCAGCATTCAGGTACTTTGCCATGTAGGTCAGTTAGACAAAGAAGGACAGGATGCGCTCTGTATATATGGCTAAAACAATCCCATGATGTAAGACCAACAATAATAATTATATTGACATTTGCAAGACACGAACTCATACACGAAGAAAACATTCACTCTTAGACGACCCATGAACATCGACTAATGTGACATTCGTTTTCTCGTCTCTACGACATCTTTCATGAGTCGCACTTAAAAATTTCAAACCAAACTTGACCGGTGTATTTGGTGGCTCCTTTGCAGATGCCGTCAAAAGACAATAGTCTCGGGAGACCTCTGCAATGTAAATGCCTCTTTTCTGTCTCCCTACCCCACTTCTACAAGCTGTTCCCATCCTTTTAAATCCTGCAAAAATAAACGCGGAAGAGGTTTTTTTATATACAAGTCAATTTACGGAGAAACCACGCTTGCTCTTCTAATAGAACGTTTCGTTACTTTTAAACCTGGCCCACTTCCACCACGTGGAGGCTGGCGCAGCTGGTGTTGTAACTTGGGTTGAAAGTATAATTTATACCTTCATTTCTTTTTTGTTGTTGCAAATAACAAACGCATTATTTTCTAATTAAGAAAGACTACGAGTGACAGTGTGCATTGATGTTTTGTCTCAAATATGCCTAATTCTTCCTTCTGCCTGAGCAACCACATTAAACAAGGTATCAAATCTGTTTTCAGATGTATGGCATCGGAAAGATTTTGCTATAAAAAACTCTGGTTCAAGGGTACTTTTTTGTTTGTCCCGGTTTCGGAATTTAGGTACCGAGTGACCGACCGACAGACTGACCGACAGACAGACAGACAGACAGACGACAGACAGACAGACAGACAGACTGACCGACAGACAGACAGACAGACAGACAGACCGACAGACAGGCAGACAGACGACAATTTTCGAGTTTAAGTAGCCCAAAAAATACTATCTTCTTTTAAAAAGGAAAACAACGTAATCTGTAGACCTAAATGATGGGTCTGGATGTTAATGAGTGAGTATTTGGACATGGGGCAATAGGAACGCTCTAACTGTTTTAGTGGCTAATGTATAATTGTGCGGCTCTATATATGTGCGGCTTCAAGAGCGAGTGAACGGAGACGGGGCTATTGAAATATATCGTTTTCTTTTACCGCTCCTAAATTAAGACCTATTACTACCAATAAAATGACATTGGCGGTGAAGCCACATATGTTAAACAAGATCACGAATTGTAGTCATACCCATACCCACGAATTATATACATAATCATATAATACTCCTTGTGTATGCTACTAGCAGTTCTTAGTCCTGCGTCATGGTTTGCGGTTTTACGGTTTTACATCGCCAACCATGCCCTAAGAACGTACCGAGCGTACTTATAACAAATACTGACACGAAATGTTTGTGTTACCTTTTCTCTCAGGTAAAGTTGCCTGGGAGCCCAGTAATCATACAAAGCACAGTATATTGTCTAATGCAGAATAAATATTTATATACGCTCCTTTTACTCCTGTCAGTTTCGGATTCGGTGAAGCGAACACCGAGCCAGACACCACGACAGGAAGCGGCATTTGACGTCGAAGTTCTCGTCGCACCACAGCCTACGCCGTTCTGGACGCTCGCGCGCGTGCCAGACTGTCCCGACCGGCCGTATTCGCACATGACGCAGTCCGTAAAACTGTGACGCGATGTATTCGACCGAAAAGCGCGCATCCAATAGCACTGTCTCCGCCCCGATACCTCACGGGTGCCCAAACGTCAGCCGTTTATGTCGAAGCGTAGACAACGTCATGAGTGTGCTGAATACCGCGGATGAGCTTCCTTGTGCACGCAAGGCTTAACATCGACTTAAACACGTTCGACTAAGCGCTTATCGTTTAGACTTTCTAGGGGGCATCTCCAATAAAAAGAATATTTTTACTTTGTTATCACAGCTTTGAAATTTTGTGTGCGTATACCTAAAACGTGCGGTAGCGCTTTTAAATATTACGCTACAACGTTGTTTTTACATACAACAGATACCCAAAAATTACCCAGGTTAGTGCAGCAGGTCTGTACATACCCACAAATGAACATTCATGGGAATATGCATTGTACAACGCCGTGTGGTTATTATGTGCCCGTACCCTGAGCACCAACGAAACGCGAAAGGAACGATAATATTAAAAGGAGACCCAAAACGGAAAATATTCATAACGCGACGCCGCATTCCAAACTTTGGCACAAACGACTTTGCTTTCACCAAAAGATTATAATCCTTAAATATGTTAGGCCCTAGTGTGTAGCTAGTTTTGCAGCCATTAGAAATTAAGAAGTTATGGCTTCGATAAACAGATAAACAAAACTGAGGATACCTAGCCTCCCTTCTAACAAAACACATAAAACACCCCCTCCTTCTGTTTAAATATTGGAAGGAATACTCAAGATTTGCCGGAGTAGCGAATAATCTTGTCTCAAACCACTTAAGTTCTCACCGGCAAGCGTGACTGCAATTTGAGGCCAACAGCTTTTGCAAAACTCCCTTGTTTAACACGTTTTCGTCCCTATACGCGCTACTGCCTACGCCGAAGTTAAAACAATATTTCAGTACTAGGCTTAACACTGCAACAAGAGGATCTCCAAACCAATTTGAAGTGCAAGCACACACCCTAAATTATACCCATCACGGCTCTAATCTATATTTATAACTTCTGTTCCGAGTAATAATTGCACGACTGCGTATCTGCACTTGTGAAAAACTTACCTGCGGTAGTTTCTACATCAATTGTCGATTCTGTGCCATTCGTTGAAACAGTGTTGACCGCTCCATCACCCTCGCTGGCATTTACCGGATTGCTATCTTTGCTGGTTTCGTCTGAAGAGGTAGTCGGTTCCAACGTACTTGTTGATATGTTCTCTGGACTGTTACGCTTTTCATCTTTGGTAGTACTAGAATTTTCGATGGTATCTGAAAATTTGAAATCTGCATCTATATCTCGCACTGGATTTGCAATTTACTTTTACTCTTCTTATTATTTTTCGAGTCACTTATGAACCCCAAACAACACGAACATTCCCCTCCTGGGCTTCATATGCATTAAAAGTACCATTATAGTTTGAAATAATAGCATGCTTTCCGTGTTACTCACGCTAATGTTAAAGGTTATATCAACATAACAAGTCATAGTTGAGGTCGAATACGACCAATGTAACATAAAAGCAATCGCCCTGTTGGCTGGTTGTGCCTAGTGCCATAGTTACGTTTTGGTATTACATCGTTTGCATAGATGCTCCAACAGTGGCGACATCACCCTTATTTTCCTCTGAGAGTTCACAACAACTTACTAAAGAAAAAAAGGCTTTGTCAGTGGGTGCAAAGGCATGGGCCACATAATTTTTTTTATGTTAGGATGTAAGACCGTTATGACGTCATGGGTATGAAAGTGCTTGTTTTAAGGTTGTAATTTGTGTTATGAAGGAATACAGGTACTCATTGCGCTTCTTGTAGGGTTAACCGAATTTGTGCAGTGGAGTGATTCCCTATATGTGTAAAAATAACACTGTTACGTGCGTCCGTATACAATGTGCATAGCGTAAATCAGTTTAGAACACCAAGTCTTTTCAATGTAGTTTGATACCTGCAACGTAATATGCAATGTGCGGGCGTCTACAGCTAAACATGATCTCATTGGTCATGTGCACCCTCCATAATCAGTCTGCAGTCATTACAGCAGTAGCAAGGCCGACTCCGATCTTTTACGCTACCGGATACCCATAAACTTTTTCATGCTTTTGAGATGAAAAAAAAAATGGCTTCTCATTAATTTGTCAATACATAATTTTGGCATCTAAGGCTACAGCTAACGCTCGAAAAAACAAGTGTTTCGCCTAATTGCTATTATTCAATTGTCCCCTTGAATTTTTTCATTTTAAAAGCAATCATGGACATTAAAACATCATTTTAATTCAACAATAAAACTGTAATATTCCTAAAAGTTTACTTTTTCTCTCGATTAAAGCACCAAATCTTCTAGTGAAACGTTGCAAAACGTATGAACGCGAAAAAAAATTTAAACTGCATTTTTTTTAATAGCAAGATCTGTGGTTTTTGACGCATCAATTAAACATGCCCGGGACGAAGACTAGAATGTTTGTGTTGAAATACGGGCACAATAGGTGCCTTTACAGGCAGTGTCATGGCGATCATTGAGACGGCTTGTGCGATTGCGTTTCGAATTCTCTTTTAATAACCGGAAACGTTATCTTGCCGCGCTCAAAAGTGCGCTCCGCAAGTATAGATATGACAGATGACACGTCGCGTCTAGATTTTCGTGAACCTTAAATTGTGAGTTACATATTTTTAGTGTTTTAATAAGTTAAAGAATCCATTATCGCTTCTATGGTTTGTATAAATAGAAACAAAAACTACGTTTACAGAAACCGGGATCATGGGTTTTTTGTACTTTGAGCTGTGTACATCAAGCAGCTGCATTGGACCGACTGTTAGACATAGCCCTACAACAACGTTTTCATCAATGTAAACTGGGTAACTATTTTTGCGTATTTTATTTTACCACACAGATTAAACAATAGTAACCCAGAATTTTCGAACATGTTTGCGATCTGTAGTAAAAATTTGCCAACCCCGTTTTCAGTGAAAAAATTGCTAAAAGGGTTCCCGCCCTCTAACCACAACGCTTTTCACCCGACCACCTTTTTCGCATTTTATTTACGCATGAGCACTCCAACCACCCTTCAAAATCTAATAAGACCCTTTGTAAAGTTTAGTGTATCAGTGCTAGAATCGGCAAACATAAACCGACCAGTTGAAGTACCAAAGGCGTGCGGACACAGTTTCCCTCATCATTACAAAACCCATCGACCATACTCAATAGCCTGAAAAGTCCATTATAAACCTGTAGTAGCATTGTGATACCCGTGGATTGCTGTTAAGCATCATCTCCAACAAGACCTGCAATTTGCTCACACTGTATGGTAAGAATGCTTTTGACGATTATGAGAAAGCAGTGTGATGACAATGCTTGCGCTGTGTTAGGTACATTGTTTTCTAGAGGCAATCAATAATAGCTGTAATTTGTACCATCGAAGGCGTTAAATGACTGAATTTGCGAAAAATGTAAAAAGTCGTGAACGTTTGTTTAGTTTATTAGGAAGAGCTGTTTTTTATCATTGTGCTAGATTATAATTACGCAGTTTTAGCAAGTTCCTTTCCTGTCGTTATAGCTGGCTCATCGCACCAGTTGTTGGAGGTGACAAATCTCGATATTGTGCCCAACTGATCTCCCATATAGCTTCCTCTTGAAACCAATGTGAACTGAATAACTTAGACGATATTATGCTCAACAGAAAAATGAAGCAACACCCAGCAGTGGCTCAGTGGCTAAGGCTTTGTGCTGCTCAACCCAGAAACTCGGGTTTGTTTCCCGGCCGGTGTGGCCGTTTTTCAGATGGAGGCGAAAAGAAAAAAAAACGCTCTTGCATGGGACATTTCGATGCACGTTAAAGGCCCCAGGTGGACAAAATTATTCCGGAGTCCGCCATTACGCGCGCCTCATCGCATGTGGTGCGTCGGCGTGTTAGACCCAAAGATCTATCAATGGAAAACTGAAGGAGTAAACTTTCCTGCTAAAGTTTTGTCGTACAGTGGAACTTCCCTTTTATCGTTATTCTGACCATTCCTTTAAAAACAACACGACGCTTACGAGTGATCATCTAAGATTAATATTGTACTGGCGATAACTTGCGGAGAACATAAAAAAATCGCCTCACCGTCTCAACGTGGATTTTTCAACAACCTCAATAAACATTAAGAAGTTTTACAGTACAAAATATAAATATGTACCTAAGTTGGCAATAACGCATGTCAACGCAGCCCCTACGTCGTTGCTTGGAGGTTTATCTTTTCATATTCTGCTGAAACCTCACCTGTTTCATTGACTCCTAGGGGTGGTGAACTGTCAGCGTTCGTTGTTAACGTGGTTTCATTGTGATTAACGGGAGGGCATTCGGTTTCATTAATTAGAGAGGAATTATGATGATTTTCTCCATGAGCAGAACTTAAAACATTGCTTGAGGCGTTGTTTATATGGTTCGAAGTTTCAAGCACGCGTGCATTAGCGCCTTCAAAGCTGAAGTGTACTTTTGTACTACCTGCAAAGAAATGAACATATAAGCTTTTAATAGCTGCATAAAGACTGATTGGCGACGCTATAAATGACCTTGAACTATTTGGCAGGCAATTTCTTCCTTAGTAATAAAAATTTCTCAATCACCAGTGCAACAGCTTAGCACAGGTTGTATGAGAATCCCATTACATTTTGTAAGAAATGATTTACCTATTATTTTATTGAGGCCGTCCTGTGACATATTTATTTCATTTCATTGATTACTTCCCTCTCTTAGGTTCGAATCCCTTAAATAAGGTGCGGGTTAGTACAAGGTATAATTCACAGCCCACAAAACAAAAACACAAATACAAGAAAATAAAAACAATAGAAAAACACCGTACAGAGAAATTTTACAACCACACTGAAGGTAAGAAACAGGGCTCTAAAAAGGAACTTAAAACGGCATAAATATACTGCATTCAGTGAGATTGCGACCTGCGATACTTCAGTTTTGGTTTAATTGGAAAGTTTGGCGGTTGCCCCCGCGAATATGTTGCGGCGAAGGTAGTGGTATGGGGTTATTCCGTTGTGAAAGATGTGTTCATTGCTGAAGTGCTGCCTTTAATTAGTGGTATAAAACGAATGTGGTTTATGCTGAATGACATTCGGTGTGATGGTTGCAAAAGGACGTGCCGTGATGGTGAGCGATAAAAAAAGCGTGGGTGACACACAGGCGAGAAGCCATAAGACGAGATTCAGGTGACGGAATAATCAGTGATTTTTTTGGTGTGGTGACGCTGATATCGTTAGAGTTCTGGTAGCTAATAAAATGTTTGGCCAGTTTTTGTAATATTTCTATATCATTAGTAAAATATGTTTCCCAGCAGGGCCAATCGAACAAGTACACTAAAGTTTCAGCCAGGCGAGAGACTGCAAAGACAGCCATCTAAGGTCTTGGCAGGCTAATTTCAGGTTACGGCGCAAGTATCCTAGTGGGCGTCAGCCTTCCGAACAGATAGTTTGTATTTGAGGTGCCTATGATAGCGACGATGACTTATGGTTTCTGGTTTATATACATGATTGTGTAGGGATATAGAGAACTCACTCAATATTTAGGCGCAATGTGATGGTCTGAGTCTGAGATGGTCTGAGATCCCTTTATACTTTTTCCATCTTAACGGAATTCTTGGTGTGTCACACCAGGTTGCAATCAATTGTAGGTCTTGTTCAAGAGCAGTGCTGTAGTATGGATGAAGTGTTGAGTACAAAACATATCATTGGCAAAATGGTGTAATTTGGTTGATATCCTTGTAGGCGAATAATTTATGTAAATTAGAAACAGGAGCGCCCGTAGACAGGCAGCCGGCGGGATTCCATACGTTGCATCAGAAAGAGGTGATTTGTATTTTTAGCGCTTGTGCACTGATTTAGTTTTAAAACATTTTCAACTAAAAAAAATGCAATTGAGACGGATTCCAAGGTTATAGAATTTAGATAATACTGGGTATGAGGTACATCGTCTAATGCGCTTAAAATCCAAAAATATCGCATCCCCTTGAATGTTGTCGTAAATGATACGTAGTATATTGCGTGTGGATTCGGACAGTGGAGTTTCGCACGACAATAGGTTTAGGAAGCCTTGTTGCTGAATAAAAATATTGATGGAGTCCAGCTGGGTCATTAGGCCTCACGGTATGGTATGTTTGGGCCGTGTGGTTGGGATTGGGTTAAAAAAAATAGGGCCCTTGTTTGCTGAGAACATGCGGTGTAATGCTTATGATTCCTGCTGAGATGTGAGTCATGAACGATTTAAGCGTTACGGAGGTTGCCGTTTAGTGAAATTGCTTCGCGCTATGTCTATAAGCACAAATGCTGAGGTATGTCGAATTATGGAGACGTTTCCAATACTTGTTTCACCTTAAATATATGATTTGTTTTTAAGACCGCGGTATAAATCCCGCTCGCTCTCCTTGCAGGGGAAAGCCGGAAGTGTGGAGACTCTATGGAAGGGGTCGGCAATCTTGCTATATGAATGGCCGAATCGCACAAGACGACGGTCCGGTGGGCCGGTTGGAAAATGAAGGTGGGAGGCACTTCAGTGAAAAAGAAGAAAGCAAGTGAATTAAAAATGGTATGAGATAACGTTTGACTCCAATCGAGCTAATTTCGTTGATAAAGGACAATGCTAGCTGAAAGCGATCAGTTCTTTGTTTTCGTCTCCCGTCTAATCCCATTCGGGGTCAAACCTGCCGTGACCGCCTTCAGACAGGAAGTTGCAAGGGTACGGGGGGGATAGTGACGACGCGCTGTGGAATGCATAGTGCTGTTCCGTGGGCCACACGTTGAGTAACACGCTCTATAAAGAATACGCACTGTATGTATCTTGTATTCAAGACGTGGTAGGCTGACTGGACGGGATTTTGGAGCTCTTTGATATACACCGTGGCGTGGTTTGGAGTTCTTCTCGAGTTTACTTGCGAGACACTTTTCGAGCGCTGAGATAATTCGAGAATACTGCCGCGTCCTTTTGTACACCCATATGTCTATTGGGCTGATGTAGTTATGAGTTAATGCTAATTACTCTATTTTACCATTCAGAATTACCTCCACATCCTCTCTATAGAAATTCGGAATTTGTTTTTTAAATAATGTCTTTATTACTCAGTGCCCGTGCCTCAAACGTGCACGACTACTGAAACCTACTATAACGTGGTAGAGTGGTGACGAAGAAATTATTAGAAAGGTGGTACGAAATGTGAAAGGTGACCGAATATTGTTTCTGTTGAGAGTAATGGCGACCATCCTTAAGAAAATTACATGCATGAAATCACGCACTTTTGTTTTCTTACTACATATCATCAAAATGGTGCTAATTAATGATGACCAGATTTCGCGAAATGCATATCAAAGTGATGAGTAGTACCCAGATTTTTGGCACATTCCTATTTTTTTTCTTGCGCTCCTATCGCACCATTTTTATATCTGCGCAAGGGTTAGACACATGAATCCCACACTAAGCCATCCCGCTTTCATGCGGACGAGTTTACGTAGGCGAGACTGGTAGACGCCTTTATGGTCACCTCAGAGAACATGCTTACACTATGCGCAGAGGAACGGGAGGCAATCTTGCAATACATTGCAAGAAATTCGAGAAAAGAGATTGCCACCCCAAGGTGAAAAAAACGGGTGTTTAAAAACGCTATCGACACGCTCGGTCCCGGGGATTATTGGAGGCCTCCCTGATTGGCCTTGGGGAGGAACAGTGTTTGATCACGCCATCTATTTCCTTTTTGGAAAAAGAGGTAGCATATTTAGCCTGTTGTACCTCACTTGCACCTGTTAGCAAGCTTGACACTTCAAGTGTGATTGTTTTATCCTTGATGTAAGCTTTCATTGCATACTTGGAGTGATATCCTATCCTCGAACTTGCGTATGCTTGCAGCCACTGGTTTTCCGTGTGTCTACGGTAGTACAATAAATCGTATTTCAGTTGTTCGTCAGCGCTCTAGTCTGTCACTACTTCCGTCCTCGTCACTGCGCTGTTTTTAGCGTAATTATTGTGCAGCCAACTAGCCCAAGTCAAGCCTTAGTATGTTATTCGGGTTACCGCTCAGCTATCTTTGACAGTTAGTAAGTCTATGGTCCTAGTCGTCTTGTGTAACCTACTCCAGTCCTCTTATTTCTACTCCTACACCTACTCCTAGTCCTCTCCTTCTCTAGTCCTACTCCTAGTCGTACTCCTAGTCCCACTCCTATCCTACTCCTAGTCCTCTTGTTTAACCTACTCCCAGAAAACAACCGCTAGCACCAGTGGAACGGGACGGTAATTCTCAGTAAAACTAGGCATGGGTTTCAATCCTTTCAATCCGGCAATCTGGAGGTAAAGGTAGCTTTCTGTTGCTTCTACAGTTTTGCACACTATTGTTAGGTTACTTTTCGCGTGCTCTCCTTACATACTTCTTACAACATGTGATATGGCATCGTCGTTTTTAGAAGCACACTCAAACTTAACTCTATTGACAACGCAAGGGCATGAAATACGCCTTCATTAGCAGATCATTCTTATATTGAAGAACTAACGATGAATCATCACTGCGCAGCGGGAATTCCTTACACTTTAAAATTCACACTGCTGAGGGGCTCTAAAGCACAGTATTCCATCCAAATCTTTTTCGGCTAGTAAACACCTTTTTTAAAAAAAATGCAATTGAATGTGTGAGTGTATTTGGCAGACATAAAACTTCTTTCCTGACTAATTCGGGTAATATAATTGTATATAAGAAATTTCCTAGACCGTTACCTAACACTCATCATGCAGGTGTATGTCAATTTCTTGATAAATCAGCATCTCTCCGGCGTGTATTACTTAGATATGTTTTTGTTGTTACGTAATACACTACGCCAGGTAGACATAAAGTGGGGCTCTTTTTTTATCCGTATTTCTGTTTCTAAACTATTCTTTTTATGTCTGTTTTACTGCGACGCTCGAGTAACCGAGAGGGGGTATTTTACATGAATGTCAGCAGTCCCGCTTTTAGAATTGCGCCATTGGACCGGCATTAGTTTAGCACGTTTATTACACAATTTTGCGGATATGGCCGCCGGTGGCGCCACTGTGCCAACATTAACAATAACATTTTTCGTTTAACTGCTGTAGGTCTCCAGGTGGCACACCCTTCCTGGTAAAAACTCATCTTGCCTATATTTACGATGTTGGAGGCCTGAAACCATGTTTTTTATTCCCACTTTTATGCCTGAAGGGCGATTTGTAATTACCCGAAAATCAGGTCCTAAGTGATGAGACGTGATTGCTTGACATGCTCAATTGCGTTTGTTGTGGGGGGAACGCTGGCGATGAGATCGTTCTCTTAGCACATACACGAGAACAATTGTTTCGCAACGACCCGACTCAGGCCCCCTTATCAGGCGCGCACAATTTCAGGACTATTTCATACAATCACGGAGACATACAGCTCTTACGGCAGCGGACATATGCGTTTGCTGTAGCAATAGGCGTTCTTTTGTTGTGTTGACTCAAACACACTCTATTTGGTAGGGGGTCCCCTGCTACTAGAGCCGTTATATGCTTCTGCTTTGGGGATGTGGGTGGCTTTTTTCGTTGGCTCTTGGGATTTTGCTTTTTTGGCATTTCTCCGAAAAAATGGGTGACATGCACTTGCTTTGGCGACAAGCTTGCCCACTGCGCGCGAAATTTTCAGTGCTGCTTATATATGCGAGCGCGGGCGCCAGAAAAATTATCATTGTGGTCATTGTGTGGAAAGAGCTGAAAGCTGCAAGTTCAATTATAAGACAGCCGTATCCTTTATAAAGGGGCCAAAATTGGTATGCATGTCGGGCCATCAGGAGTGAGTCTGGTTACAGCAGCCGCATGTCAGTAATGGTGTGGGACAAAGATACTACGTATGTTCTTCCCACGTTGAACTCATTTCGGTATTAATGAGTAACTCGTGTTTTAAAACCAGTATTTTGCTTTAAAAAAACTTCGTACACTCTTTACCATGTTTCAATTATTACATATTTAGTACTTTCACAACGCAATAAGGTTAGCAATGGTTTTGTTTGACCGACATTCAATAAAGGCCTGTGCGGCCATGTCCGCCTGTTTGTTATAAACAAGCATGTACAGCATGAATACTGGGTGTATTTGTCAAAATGTTCCGTTTATGATGATTTCAAAGTTTTTACCGGGAGTAAAATAAGATTCTTGGGTGTTCTTATTTGAAAAAATGTCTCACACAGGGGAATTTATTAGACCCGTGTACAAATAGGCCTAAGAAGAATAATTGCTCGCAATAATTTCCACAGTCTCAGTGGTAACAAACTTCACTACTTTTATTCCCACATTGGTGTAGCGTTTCTTCATACTTAATGCAACATAAACTTAATGAACAATTCATTCAGTAAAGTTTCCAACCTTTCATCCTTGAAAGCTTTGCACTAGAACTATTTCTGCAGTTCGCAAATTCAGAATTTAACAGGTTTGTAGCTAGTTGTAGTCTCAAGAATCATTCAAAACAACTGTACCGATAACATTTTCTTTAGCAGCAGTGACTTCTTAACCCAAGGGAACGCAGAAATTAGTTTTATACAATTTCGCAGGGGTCGTCATCAGCATTTTCGCTCCGAGGTTGTTTCCGTGCCCACAATACCATCCAGGGAAAAAAAGTATTCAATCTACGGGAGGCGTTGTGAGCCTGCCAAATGCCTTAACTAGTTGCCAGCCGACATGGTGTAGCCACGAAGCACTTTCCTGTTATTCCCCTTCATTTATAAGGCAACAGTAAGCAAGCCTAGTACTGTTTTGTAAAACATGCTCTTCACTAAAAAAAGACTTATGTGTTTTTGGTGACATCTCAGGTGACCCATAGGGTAAAGCCTAATTTCGCTGGTGCTTGTGAATCCATTTAATAACAGTGTAGTTGATACATCAGGAACTGAACAAACTGAAGAGAATAAGCCTGGTGTTCGGCAACATCCAAACGGCTGTGCTTTTTCGATGACCGATACGACACTTAAAACACTCTTAGTTTTTCAGTTGTTGGCGTTCCTAGATTATCAAAAAAGGTAATTCGCGTTTGTGTAAGATATATCCTCACGAACTTTATATTAGAAAAGCTCTTGGAATCTGTTCCAGGTGCATTTGGGACTGTATATGACAGCTCCAAAGTGGGGCCACGTTTTGCGGCAAGTATATTTTTACTATCGTCCGTAGTACCAACAAAATGAGGGGACAAAAATAAGTAATTTTTTCACAGCATTGTTTAAGATGAGCTAAAGTAAAATAATTTAGCCACCTGCAGTACGCGCCAAATTGTTTCTATGGCAGAAGACTGATGAGTACTTTATAACAATATATTTTTTAATCTGAGCAGAAATTTGTACGTGACAACAGGACCTGAACGCTCATTGGAGCTACATTTTAGGCTGATCATTGACAATCTTTGCCTTCAGTCATAAGTTTATCTAGAAACCGGTAATATCTCCGGGAGAGTTTTTTCTCCAATTACGATATGGAATGACACCGATTTATAACTTTACCTTTATATCTTTATCTTAAATATTTACTTATAAAGATATTAAGGGCCTTTATTTAGTTACATCAACATAACAGAAAAAAAGCTCATATCAGCCGCTAACAATTTGAATTCAGAGAAGGCTAAGGGCATTGATGGCATACATATTTCGGTCGTCAGAACATGTAAAAATCATAGCACGACATTTAGCGTAACATTTCATTAAACATTATATGCGGCTATATACAGTGACATTCCAGAAATAAATAAATTAATAGCAATTTGTAAACTACAAATTCAAAGGAACTCAACAATAAAACACCCATGTAAAATTATGGTCCATTAACTCGTTGATAGAAAAGTTATTAGCAATGCGAGTAAAGGAGTACAGAGAACAGTATTCGGTCGCCAGACCCACAGGGGTTTTAACAAAATCAGGCCAAGTCTATCAGCTGTACTTCTCTCGATGGATATAATAACCCAGGCCATCAACAAGTAGCGCTTTGCAACAGCTGTGTTTTTAATTATTACAAAGGCGTTTGATACAGTTCATCTTTATATTTGGCTGCAAAAGCTTGCACTATACGAATTCAGAGTCCAATGACCGCAGTTTTCTATAGTTATGTTAATAGGCGGTACCAGACAGTAGTTATTGAGGAGAAGGATTCTACTTTGAGACCAGTCTGTGCGGGTTTCCAACAGGGCTTCTTTATGGGACCTGTAGTTTTTACATTATATGAGCGGATGACACACCCCTTCTTTCGAGCACCCCACCTTTTCATTCTAGGGCACGGGTTATAAACGATAAAGTTTTAAAAATGAAAGAATGGTTTACGACAAAAAAGCTTACCTTGAACACCCAGAAAACGAAATATACCGTCTATAAATCACCCTACAAACCGGTAGATTTTACAAACGTGAAGCTAAAGGTGATTGATAAAGCGAATGAAAAATTGGGTATGATTTTGTATATAGGTGTAATGCTGGATGACGCGTTAAACTGGAAGCCCAATTTATACAGACTGGAGAAGAAATTTTGTGTGTCTGTTTTACCCAGACAAAACGAGAGAGCATTTTGAACTTCGTAGCTTTCGCGCTCTCTACTTCTCTGTCTCCCAATCCCACTTAATATTTTTATCCAGTGTGGAGGATCTACCTATCGCACACTTATCAAGCACATAGCATGCCTACGAAAGAAAGCCTTGATAATAGGAGACCATGTTCCACCTGATACACCATCTCCTGCAGTGTTTTCCAGAACCGCAATAATGTCTTTGCCTAATCTACGAGACTATCGTATAGCTTTTTTGTATATAAGAACATTTGTATCTACTTTCCTTTTCCAGAACGATTTGTCAAACACCCGTTAAAAAAAAGCTGCTCTATTTCCGTAGCCCAAATTTGAATTCCTCTCTCTCGTAACACATAGCGACATCACCGTCTCGAATGCGTCGGATTTGAAGTGTTGAGTGATCTTCCGTCATAAGTTAAGGTAGACCATGCTTTGGAAGACTTTTCGCGCACTAAACAATATCCAGCACATCAATGAACAAAAAGTAAGAGCAAGTGAAAATTGTATCTCCTCCGAATGCCTTGTACATGATTTACACTGCTGCTCTCGGTTAACACAATCACATTTTAGCTTGTTACCTCTGACGATGTTCTTCATTCCCAACGTGTGGTATGTTCTGTTAGCGCTATTGCATTGTGAACTTGATACACGTGTTTTATTCCTAGTTTTATTTGTCGATATAGAACCCAGTGTTTGTTTTAGCAATTTAATTATTCGTTAATGCATCTTTTCTATTACTAACCATGCTTTTTATTGATTATGCAAATACTGCATTTCCTTTGAAACTTGTAATTCTACGTAGCCTACCGTCGATTAACTTTGTGATATGCGTTCAATGAATACATGACTATCGAAAAGGCTAAATATCCAGACACTCATGCATGTATTAGGTTAAAATGAAAAAAGACATAATTAACATTGATTCATACAATACCTGTCTTGGGGCTATCTTTTACAAAACTTTCAAAGCATGAAGTCTCTCTAATTATTGTAGAGTTTTGGTAAGAGAAAATTAGTCCACACGGTAATAAACACCCGTAATGGTGTTGTGGAGCTTGATTTCCAGACAATACAAAGAAGAAGGAATACACGGAGCTAAACGTACTGAACAGAATGTGTGATCAACAGCACTTCAATACTCACCAAGAACAAAGAAAACAAAAACTATGAAGTTCATCTTGGTGTCGCAGCAAGACGAAGTTTCTCGCCACGACAGGCCCACAGGACGTTGCAGTGACTACTGCCACCAGTAGAGCACTCGTTTTTTAACTGAAAGGTTCAGATCTACGTAGCAAGGTCAACGTTTCACTACTGATAATTTCTATTTCGCTGCATTGTCACCGCAAATCATCGTCCAGGCTAGTGAGCGAAGTTTTCAAAACAAAGAGTTAGCAGTTTGAAAAATACCAAATGTCTTACAAAAATCAGTTTGGTTTCACTATATGGCAACAACTTGAACATTTTTGCGACCGCCGTGGATGCGTATTTCTTTAAAAGCTTTTTTTTTTCTCAATTTAAAGGCTTTGTGTTTTCACTGAAGTTAATTTTCTTGCTTGATTTCCTTGTAAATAAAAAAGAACAGGGGTGCCAGAAATGTTTCAAACAGGTTTTCTTAACAGCTGAGGAAGACGTCGGAAAACCTATACTTGATCGTTTTCTCTCGCAGACTTCTTCGACATCAGCCCTGCCAAAAGACAGAGAACATACACAAATTATGTGCCAACGTATTTTGTTGTTGTCGCAAACAATGATTTGGTTCGTGATTGATTATATTGCAAATCACTGTAGCCCTGAAAACACTGCTTTTTACAGCAGTAGGTGAATGAACAGGGAAGGGCAATATTCTTTGGACAAATGGCCCTGGTACCAAATGACCCATAGAAATGGGCATGTAACGTGTGAATTCCCAAAAAAAAGGAAAAAAAGTTTAAAGAGCAACCGCTTTCTCTAAATCCCGGCAAAGCGTCCACTTTTACACTTAAAGCGGCCATGACGAGAAATTGCAACTTCGTTCTGTTTCTAAGACCTCTAGCTCGGTAAATCAATGTGCTCCTATTCCAGCTACAAAATACGGCTGTCCGACTAAAAACAGCACGAAATGTAAACAACCTGGAAATATTACGCAAGGGCTACGCAATATGACTAGAAGTGGAGCGTTATGAACTGGCATTAGAAATATTTCAAAAAATCTGTTAACTGCACCATAGAGTGCAACTGGTACGACGAAACAAAACAGAACTCCCCACTACAATATCCCAGTCTCTCATTTCGCTCTGGCATATGTTTGCGGCCGTCATTCGCAAAAACAGGAATATGTGGCACCACAAAAAACGTGCCAGAAAGTTTGGAGGCAGTCTTTACTGATAACATGTTTTCTATATTATGTCGCTTATTTCTTGAATTCGGAAATAACATGAAATTTTGGTTATCGCCGAAAAAGCCCCGTTTTGATTACCCGATCTCGTACTTCGTCTTCACGTCGCCTTCAGATTTTGAGCGATATTGTTGTAATGTGAACCTTTTTTTATATATTTCTCTGATTGTGCTGAGGCAACCGAAACGCCCTGCAGGGTATCCAACTTTAAGCAAGGGAAAGGCAGATCAGGATGATGATGATGAAACAAGAAATAAATGGTTCCCGTAGTCGGAATCAACACTGATTCTTCGTCTTATAAAGCCAACATCTTTCTGATAGCGCCAAAATCACACCTGAGTCGTTAGCACTTCTTTTGGATATTGCTACACGAGAGCTCCACTTGAACTTTGGCTAAATGTAAGTGGACTTTGGCGTTGCACTTTGGCCGTTTGGATTTTGAACCCTGACGATGGTCTAACCCTGATGATGGGTGGGGGCTGCTCACATTTCTCGTGGAGGATGTGTTCGCTGTCGTCTTAGTTTGGACTTCTGACGTATTGATAATTTCAACTTCAATTGCCGTTTCCTGGACTTTGACTATTAGATGGCCAGAACCTGGACCGTTTCCTGTACTTTGACTGTTAGGTGGCCAGAACCTGGACCGTTGACGGTTAGACTTTGAGTAACGGCTTTGACTTTGGTACTTCGACATTTATTTTCGCCGGCGAAAAACTTCGCGTCTCAACCCTCCTCCCCGTTAGACGGAGGGCCGTCGGTGTTTTTTGCTCAAAACCACTCCACAAAGTTCTTATCCCACTGTATGATGATATTTCAGTAACACTTATTTGGTAACATTGTCCCCTTTAAAATTGCTGAAATGATTGTTTCGCACGTCAACTTTACTGGTGTAAAGAGAAAAAAAAGTCATCTTGTAACTGCAAACACTTTTCCTATTTATAGACGCAGCAGACAGTTAGGATTCTCTAGAGGCTAGATTCGAATACTTGTGTAGTATTTGGGAAATATATTTAGCAAATAAAAAGCCTTTTTCGCACAATTGTTGGGTTGCAGTTATGATCCCTATGAGACTGGAGTAACATAGAGTTTCCGGAGCTCAACGTGTATCAGCAAACTCAAATAATAAGACGGTTTAACCTGTAAAGGGTGATATAGAAGTGACTATCTCCTACTCTAAATTTATTTCTTACAGTAATACTTAAGAGCTACGCGTGAGTCATTCGTCTAATAATAGCTGAAATAGAAAAAAAATGGAGAGCGCATTGCCGAAAGACGAAACTATAACGACAGACAATGAGACACTATCGACTGATCTTTATATAAAGCGACATTTAAACTCCTAAACAGGGTCCCCCTCCCAAAAGGTCAGTGTGCTCGAGACATGAAAACTGAGTGCAAAGGTCCTTTTGCACAGAGTGCACGCGCTTCAACGTCCATTCTCGCGTGTCTCTGCTTGTGCAAACCATAGTTCCCTCAAATATAGTGCCCTAGTTGGGTCTTTGGGAAATACTGGATGATATAAACCTTAGCCATCTCCTCACCACTCACTATGTTGACACGCTCGCTCCTTTAATCGCCCCCCATTACACGCATGCATAGTTTAATGCACCTGTTAAGGACTACATGCAGTACACCCTTTCTGTATACACTGCTGCGCGCTGTGCTCCATTTGACACTTGGATCGCCTCATTGTTAACACCATTACCAAAATTCTGAAAAACAAATTGTCGGACCCGCTAAAACTACATTGTGCATTAGCTATCCGCGCGTGTTTTTATCAGCGTATATTGTTTTAACTAATGAGATAATTTCTCCGTTTATATGTAAGACTTCATGGGCAACACTTTAGAAGCCAAGAAAATGCCCCATGAATTAATGTAGACCATCACGGTGGTTAGGCGCTAGCTCTTCTGGTTTTGATGGTAAGTATTTATCTACCTACATTGTTCGTTTGTACTTCAGAGGAGCGCAAAAGTTATCGGCCTCTATCGCATTTCGCGCCAAAGCAACACTGCACCCGGAGTAATTATTGCAACCATGATGACATAACTGCTCGGGCTCCTGCGAATTCACCTTGTGCCAAGTGAAGGCCGCGCAATGATTTGCAAATTGTCCCTTTTTTCAAACAGCATGCGCTTCTGTGATTGGTTCGGAGACAGAGAGGGAATTCCGTTTACCGCAACCTGAGGAGAACATTTTATCGTCCCCTTGCCTTTACCAGAACACCACGCAATAGTAACTGCAGATGCACTTACACCAGCGAAACCACTCGGGGGATAGGCAGAAATGCTGAACAAGGGCAACACTGTCGCATTAAAAATGAACTGGAGTCACTATGTGCCGCGATATCTACCAACAGCGACGGAGTACACGAGGAAGGAATGGCGTGCTATTTGCGGAAAGCAAATAGGGCTGCATGTTAAGCCGCAATGAGAACAAGACAAGTACCAAAAATACAATCGAGTGATATCGATCATTAGCGTAGCAAAAGGGCCCACTTGGATTAGAACAAACTCGGTTAATACAATCGAAGCGATCATCACCAAGTAAAATTGGGTATTTGTACTATTAGCAAATGCAACCTACTGCGCACCCACGACGCCGAATGACACAGTTTAATGTTTCTATGGGTCAATCAACGGAGATTATATACAGAGTACATTTGGGGCGAGCGTAGAAGAGCAGAGCTCGTAGAAAAAGAACGCATAAGAAGCTGTTACCAATATTCAAATGACCTTGGTTTTTTCCCAGCGTTGCAAAAATATAGTAATACAATTTCGAAGAACTACATAAACCATTTTAACACGAGAGATTTTAACATTGAGGAAGTAAGGTCGCACAAACATAAAAATGCTCATTGTTAAAAATTCAATGTTGCATTAGAATCATTGACATATTCTTCACCAATTGTAGTAAGATTGTTCCTGAAAGTAACAATATTCTGGTAACGTTGCTACTAAGGTCGTTTTGCCATTTTTGGGCTTGTGAAATTACATCATGGATAATGGTGTAGTTAGGAATCAGCATATAAGTGAAGTTTATTGACCACAAAAAAATAACAATATAAATTCGAGGAGCGAGTTTTAGAAGCAATACGGGAATAAAGTCGTCAGTTTTTCCACATTATATAAAATAATTATGAGAAACAAATACATAGCTCTGGTCTGGACACCTTCAACAACGGATTTTGGCAAAATGAACGTAACCAACTTTTTTTTATTGGCCAATGAATACGACTGGCTACATTATTACTAAATAATATTCTAAGGACCTTCGATATAAATTTTCTACTTGGAAACTCGCACAAAGCCAGTTTATGCTAAGATACGGGCATTATTGAAATATGTGTTATAGTTACTCTACATCAATGTATACTGCTCGTTTATTCGCCTTCTGTGAAAGTTACGTCTAGAGGAAAGAAAATACGACCTGAAACCGTTACAACGTGGGAGCAGAAGGGTTGTCTTAGACTGGCCTGTTGCTTCTGCAGCTGGCGTCACTGCTGACATTAAACAAAAAGTGTGTTGTTATGAGGCTAGAGGCTGTTTTCCCATTTGGCCTTTTGTAATATTCAGAAGGTAATATTGTTAAAAAATGACTAGGTTTCTTAAAAAGAACTTTGCACTGCAGTGACCCAAAAGACGGTCGAAAGCACAACTCGATCTCGCAATCCTCCCGAAAACACAGTCTACAGCGCCACGCACACGACCATGGCTGTTCACGCTGTTTGGCGGCAATAAAAAACATTGAGCCTCCAAAAGATTAAATTGTGAGTGGGAATTTACAGAACAAGGTAGTAGATGCCTTCCCCATCCCCCCGCCCCCTTGCAGTAGCGTTCGAGTATTCGCTTTTTGCATTTGGCAAAAAATTACCCGTATATTGCACCACCACAATTTACTTTCCAATTGGTAAACACGCTCCCCAAAAATAAAGGGGTTACACAGTGCCGTAAGGACACTTTCAGACACAATCTAAAAAAGGCTACCCTAGTTTCAATATCTTCCTATACACTATGATGGCCTTGCACAGAGAAGCGGCGTCAGGTAGGATATTTTACGACGCCACCATCTCAGCTAGCACAGAAAGTACTCTCGCTGGCTGATAATCTTATGATTGTTTTGCGCATCAACTGCTATTGGGAAACTACTGCCTGGCGTTAAAGGTGAGGTGAATGCCTGGAAACTGGTCACTGTCATCTGTGCACGTTTCCGGCAGCAATAATATGAAGTTGGCAGACTTTTATGGCTGACCACGCTAACGGCAACGCTTTCGGAGAAGGTGTCTGCCACTGTATTTCCAGAACCCCACCGCCAAGAACGAGCGCTTGCTCCAGTGATACAGGCACACTCATAAATACAAGCGCTCTTAGTACTTTTTTTCAGGGCATTGATTCGTGTTCGCAGGATTGATAAATGCTACTGCTTGCTACCCTTCGGGAATGGGCTTTGTTTTCACCGTACCGGGTTTACGAAATCAAAGATTATTATGAAGTCACCCACCACTTGCTTTTTGCACTTCTTATTACATTTGGCGTAGTAAAACTTGGTAGGGATAAGTATGGCCTCAGGTCAGCTGATTTCTTAAACATCTGCTCAATCAAGGCTAAGCACACGATGGTTGCCACATAGCAGAAATAGCTTGGCAGAATAGCTATTCAAGCAAATGCACTAGTCTTGCTACAGAACATTATTTTTTATTATTATTTACGTTTTATGCAAATACCGAAATTTAAAATCAAATAAGTGTCTGTTTCTGTCATACTATCGCTAATGAATGTTTATAAAAAACGATGCATGCAACTTGACAAACGCAACGAACGATGCTTCTGGGCTATGGCACGTTTACGCCTTTTCCTTAAAACCCTTCCTAATTGGGACGCATCTGAGATTGTTTCCGTTAATTTCCCTTATGTTTTAAAGGCAAGAGTATATTTCAGTGACTTTATATACATAAGAGAAAGAACGTTGATGCCCCAACAATTTATTAGGAGACCCGCATTTGTGCCAGGGCGTCACTTGCCAGCATGGCTGCGAACCGCCATCTCTCTAGCTCTGCGCTAATACCGACGCGTAGATTGACCGAAGGTGATTTATCAGCCCCGGTGAGTCGTTATTTTCGCCACGGAGTAGTGTGATTGCGCTTTCCTTCACACCTCTAGTTGCTGCCACGGATTTCAGCAACATGCCAGGGCACGCATTTCTGTGCTTCCATCGTATTCTTCAGAATGCCGATGGCGTCTTTTAGTGGACGTTTTATAAATACGATTGGCATGAAAACAAACCATCAAACACAAAGCGCCTCTTTAGCTAGTGCCAGTATTCCTTAAATGAAGTGGTTGTTTCGCACGAGAACACCGCTTTGCGGTTTCGTAGGCCTAGGCGCTTGTATATAGACATAATGATGCTCGCACCCCTGAGGGACACTAACCTTAGTGGAGCACGCTTCTGAAACAGTGCAGTAGTCATCGCGAAGTTTTGATTAAGTTGATAAGGATACCCTGAGGCGAATATTGCACGTTCCGTGAAGCGTTAACTTCAAATATCTGTGAAAGTTTGGCAGAAACTAACCACACTTTCTTCTAATTCCCTTGTTCTGGGACCGCTGTATTTACATAATGACAGCGGCGGAAATGTCGAATTGGCGGTTACTAGTAAGAATCACTGTTTTATGTTCATCACGTTTCCAGTGGGGGAGAGTGTCGGTCGCCGCTGTGCCCCAACATAATTCTATACCCGATTTTGTTGCAACAACTTTGCCATTTTACAACGGAGCTGTTTAAGGTTGAGTTTGGTTTACTGCTTTAGCAAAAAAAAAGAAACAAAAAACAACTCCCTCGGTGTGAGCCACCCGGCCCGACCTCCGCGCCAAGCCTCGCATAACACCTCAATGCTGCGCAGGCGGTGTCCAGACTCGCCTAATTATGAGGTCACTGCGCTGACGAGGCGATGCACAGCGCCTCGTCACTCTGCGCCGGGCACACTGTATAGACTCCCGCAAAGCCTGGGTCAGCCGAAGAAGTATGCAATTTCCCGAGGAAGACGTAACGCTCGAACGCCGTCGTTTCGGCGGCGCAAATCGGGCCTACCGTGAACTCGTCCTTTCTGTCCCCGCATTTACTTGATTCGTCAACACCACAAAAAAGACATTTAACAGGCCCCACTGAGACTGGAGCACCCCTACCCGCACCGCAACGGGTATGCAGGCAAGCGTCATAGGTATCTGAGGGCGCAATCACTTCTTGGAAACTTGATCGTGATGCTGACACCAGCCGCGAGGTGGTTCTTCGCTGTTCCTACAATAGGACTACAAAAGGACTGCGCTACAAATAGCTACAAAAGGCGGCGAGAAAGCGCAGAAGTTACAATGGTCAGTGAATTTAGGAAATTGCCTTGGCTTATCCTTTCGCCCACCGAAGGTGACCCACATATGACAAGTGACGTGGCGCTGCAACCTTTGCCGTACTCTTCCTCCTATCAGTTTCATTCACAGAACGTTTAACACTTCCTTGCGAAATTACTGGGAAGCTGTCTATGCTTGAAAACATTAAAATCAAGCTATGTCCATCTTAACACTCGAAATTGAGCTGGGTGAGCTTGCTTCGTTAAAGCCTAAGGTAGAACAACTGAAAGATGTCATCGGTAGATTTCAGTGGTTGTTGAATGCGCTATTAAAATATACCAGTCTTTAGTGCCAAACGCGAAGGGCCCTGAAGGTTATTTAAAGGGACATGGCCACACTTTTTTCAACTTTTTTTTTCAAATAATAAATGCTTGCAGAACGTACTTGCCCAATGCACGCTGTACTTAGATTAGGGGGTCGCAGTGCACCTCAGCGAAAAATTACTGTTCTATGCCCCTCAGATTACTTGGAAACTCGCTCAAAAGATTTTTCTCTATTTCCCGTTCTTGACGTTCTTCGGCGGCACGAATTACATCACGAAGGCCATGTAGGGGCTGTTGGCCGGTTTTTCGTCAGTTGCAGCAATGAACGCTTTTTCACGGCAACTTTAAAAATAAAGCCACAAAACAAAGAACAAAAGGAAGGCGTATCTGGAGCGACGAGCAAATCACACGCAGCCCGCTCCATGCTGGGGATAACTGTACCATTCCCAGTACCTGCAGACGCGAAGGAATGAGTGAAATCGTTTATCGAAAGAGTGGCAGGGTACCTTTAATAGACTACGCGGCATCAAACCAAGAGATGCATGCGATACCATCGCCCGCAACTAAGCTGCTACGCCTTCACGCACGCCGACCTGTTACATGCTTTCTTTCCCTTCGCTAAGTAACCGAGGCATGGGCATTGTCAACCCGCTCACAGTCTGTAGTCGATATATGAATCAATTTTTGCCCCTTTATACACAGAATATGACCTGCGCTGCGTTTTGTTTAGTTTTCTAAAAAAACATAAAGGGGAAAGAATTGACGGTCTTTACCCTCCGCTTCTCTGCAGTTGCATTGGGAGTCTTAAGCATGTTTTACGCGCTATATAATTCAACAATATCGTTGACGCACAAACTTTACCTGTGACTTATGTAGGCATTTGTCACCTATTGTCCAAAAATGGGTGGAGATATTCTGGGATGAACTGTCGACGGATTTTCATTCCTTCTACCACTGCACTTATGAAAAAAACCATTGCAGTTGTAATGCTAAGTTTCTTAATGCGAATTGTCTGATTTCCCCCACCCAAGTTGGGTTTGTTCGGGCATGAAACTCAAAACCCTCTCGAAAATCTTTTTGGTGTTAGAATATTTTTAGAGCGTAGCTGATTTGTATGTTTCATGTTTTGGGACGATTGAAATGCATTGGATTCCGTTAATCGCTCCATATTAACACATGAACTGTTCCAATGTGAATTCGGAAGTTTGTTTCAATTAATTATTAAATCCTACCTTTCTAATCGTTCTGAAATCGTCGTACTAGGTTTTATGAAGGTCACCCCAGAGCACTTTATTTCAGGCGTCTCTCAGGGATTATTCTTTCGTATTTTTCTTCGTATACATTATAGCGATCTGAGTAGTTCATTCCCTCCTAGCCGAGTTTCCCTGCATGTGGAGGGTACCGTACTTTTACCCAGACATAAAAATGAGGAAAAGCGATGAAATTGTTATAGCATGATTCTAGCAAGTAATGCGGTGTTTCAGCGACAGTTTAATTAAGTAGACTACAATCAATCGGTACTAGTCCGTTTCCACATCCAATCTTTTGTTGTTCTTCATCACAATAAATTTATTTGCATAGCAGTGATTGTGCCCGGTACGCTTGTACACCTGTTGAACTTCTGTATACCTTCCAATACTTAGTGTTCTCAATGGATTTAGAAGTATCCTGGAATAGTAGTTCAGCGCATGTATGCAACGTCCTTACAAGGCTGCGTATCTCTGTTTTTCTATTAAAGCTTTACTCCCGTTAAACGTATGCATTATTTTTTGCGCTGGCTCAGTGTGTTGCGGTACGGTGATTCCTGTTTTTTATTTCTGTACTGCATTATCGAAAAACAAGATCAACTTCTTACAGAAATAATTACCTAGGTCTGTAATGTATGGTATATTGCATGAGTCGTCTGTAGATGTCTTTGAGTTGTCCCGCATGCCCGATTTTTCGGTGCTGTTTAGACAGACAGTATATTGAAGTATATTTGGTCACAATAACATTGCATATTGTCGACGCCTCAACGTGACCTTCGCTTACGTAATCGCTTTGCCGTATCGAGGGCGAGTATTTATTATGGCGAGCGGTTGCGGACATTTTATGTACACAGCATCATTTAGTAGCTCCCCTGAGAAAAGGTTTGGCTCAGCAGCGGTACCTAAATCAGAGCCGGTGTTTTCCGACCGCGGGGTGGAAGTGCTCCTGAATTTGTTTTCTGGTCCTATTTACAAGTTGTTTTTGTGGCCATTGGTTGTTTTTCTTGTACGTTTTTATACACTTTTGTTTCTTTTCTTTTTCTTTAATAATGACATCTGCAAATGTCCGTGTGAATATGATGTTAACCCAACTGCCACGCGCGGCCCTCCAAGCATTTTTTTTTCTGTATTGGGCACCGCACACCTTTGCCATGTTCATTTGAAAAAATGACGAATATTATTATTATTAGTGCAGCTCCCCGAGAACACATCAGGTGGCTACGACCAAAACCCGAGCATTTCACCCAAGCGTCGAAACAAAGCCGCCTAGCTAAACCGAACAAACTTACCAGAACAGGAAGAAGCTAGGACTATCCTTAAATCCGCTGTTTTTACAGCCTTGCACTACTAGTGCAAGTTGCTACAATTTTTTCTTTCGACTGCGTGCAGTTAGAGTTACGAACACATTACAGCATTTTCAATCAGGTGGGTAGAAACGAAACGTCTATTGCTTCACAAACGTGCTACCAGCCTGAGCTCGCCCTTGCTAGCAGGCACCAATGCCTTCTGATGCACCAGTGAAGGCTTAAGTACGTGAAAGGCTAGTCCACGTGGACAGAAAGAGCGAAAACTCCCCTGCGTGTGATGTGTCCAACGCTGCCGAAAAGAATGTGACAAGATTACCCCTTCTGTGGGAGAGCGCACAGCCTTCGTTGAGTAGTCACAGGTTGAGTGGACACGGAACGATTATGCGTGATTTTAAAATGTAAATCACCCGCCATGACAGCGAGAAGAGCGACGCAAAAATCTAACTCAATGGGTAATGTAACGGGTAGTGTTGCCGACAGCGACCAGTAGAAAAATGTATACGCTGCGGGGGCCACAGCGGCAGGCGATTGACTGTCGCCGTAGCTGGCTTTCTCTGGACCAGAAGCTGCTTAAAATCCGGCAGCAACGACGAGGAAGGCATTGGCAGCAGTCTGGTATTTTTTCTCTTGTCTACGCCACCCACACACTTTGTTGGCTGCACTCACTAAGTTACGTTTTTCGCGCTGCTCATCGCCGTCGCTGCTGTGGGTACCCAATTCATTGTCGTGCGTTAGGGTTATACTGCATATATTTTCATAATTCTTCCGAGGAAGGATTGCTAAGGAGATATAATTTCCCACAAAATACCTCCAGAATAGCAGGCGGTAAGTAGGGCCCGGGTTTTTAGGATAACCCGAAGAAAAAAAAAACGTCGATAAACATTCACCGGTGAAATTTTAGACAGTCCGGATTTATCCGAAAACCACAGATTTTACAGCACAATGCAGGCAAAATACGATGATAGAAGTTTCAACTTCATTATATCGGTAACTTATCGGCACCACTGGCAATTCGCACTTTTCAGCGATAACTACTAATGGCCACTGGTCCTACAAGGAAGCTCCTCTGTCCTCCTTAAAGACGACACCAATTATCTAAAAAGTTATAGGTCCTCACATAAGCCAGATCACGAAAGCTTTTTTTAACTTCGAGAGCTATGAAATAAGTAAACGTGTTGAACCCATCTTGTTTCAGGAGATTTCACACTGAGCAGGGGCCAGTGCTTTGGTTTGGGAGATTGGCCAAGATTGAGGCGATCGACCGGGCAGTTGAAAAAACCAAGAAAATGCCGACAGCTCGTGTCTCCTTACCTCTCGGTGACCGCCAATGGTCCCCAGCGCCAGTTTTTAAGCCTAGGATAAACAATAAAGGGTATTGGTCAAGACCAAAAAAAAAACCTTCATTGTTCTCCGTAATCGTGACAACACTTGCTCGGACAAGAAAGACATGGCCTAGCGGGCGCCCCACCAAGGTGATGTGCAATGCTATAGCCCTTTCAAAAAATAAAAGATGCCCACACTTATAGCAATCACAATGGAATAACGTTTGTTCCGACAGCGAAGAAGCAGAAAATCGCCTGCCACCATGGACTAAACCGCCGTGATGGCCATTATGGTTGCTTACAGCTTCGCTACCTTCGAGTCTTACGTGTTGGTGTGTGCTGCTTTCGTTTTTTTTTCTGTTGCCGCCATTCTCTTCAGGAGTTCTAGCTGACGCATGATAAACATGAATTATTTTATCTCTGAAAATACCCCCAACTAGACCAATTTTTACTGTATGTAGGCATTGTCACTTTCTCACACCATAAATAAATCCTGACGCACGAACAATGTTGATACGCCAAGGCTGATTACGGTACGAAGGCGCAAAAATTCAAATGCTAATGCCGGGAACTTTGTGTGCAGAACAAGAATGGTTCTAGAGTCTACGCAACACCTAAATGGTGGAACGAATATCATACAGTTCCAAGAACTTTGTAGTCCCACAAATCAAGGGATAGCTTGTTTAGTTCTGTAAGAACATTAGCAGAGTGGGTAGTGAGTGGCATTTTAGTAAGCCTAAATGCTGAGGAATGTGCTAAAACGCAAGTTTCAAATATACTTGGCGGTAATCAATAATTTTCTATGGACGGCGCTAGTCCATTGTTGAAGGGTATCGAATACTCTTGATTGAGACCCGCACCAAGTGTGGGGTACTACGTCCACCACACCTACGGCCACCCACTGCGAACCACAACTGTTTGGTGCGGAGGAAGGGAAGGGAGTCTTTTCAAGATTGGCTCCAGCCCAGACACCTCCTCCATCCACAAATATATTCTTGCAGTGACAGTAAGCAAGATATAGTGTCCTTTTTTTCTAAAACTACCGCCTTCTGAATTATGTTCAACGTGTGGCTAGTAAAAAAAGAAGCCGGGCACGTTCGGGCCAAGCACTTCCAAATTAGGGGTAGTGCTGATGCACACTTTGGGCGGCAGCGGCTCGGAATGCGCCACATGTTTTGTCTGGTCTTCTCACCATTGCGGACTTTTACGCAAGCTGGTTTTTCTTTGCTGACGACTAAAGAGCAAAAAAAATACGCAACGAACGAAGAAGGACAACAGAGAGAATAATATGGCCCCTGCTTTCTGTTTATGGTGCGGCACCAGCCATAAAAAGGTTGGTAGAATGGCCAAAATAAAAATGACGAGCAAGGTTTATTACCGTATCTTTAACGTCATCATTCTGCTAGGTTTAATACAAACCAGGAAAACACTGTTGTCTAGCGGTGAAAAGTCTTACAAAAAATTGAAAATTCGCTAGGGAAATCTCTATACATTCTGCGACAACTCTACTACAGCTGTAAGATAACATGGGCCTAATTTCCAAGTCGCCGTATACAGAACAATAAATGGACTTTGTAACAACTACAGTAGACTGCGCGTAAAACCTGAGCATGTGTTTTTTGCAACCAATCAATGGTATATTCAAATTTGCAGCCGGTCTCACCAGCTGCTTTTGTATTGGTAGTTGCGTGATTGCTATCAGCCTGGGAATGATAGCCGACATAGACTGTCCTTGATTCACCCCTGTTGGTAGCAGTCGCTTCCCGAGTAATGCTTCCAGCTTCTTCTTTCGGACGGCAGATCCTCCAAGAACAGCGCTGTGCCGACCCACGGCCGACCCCATTAAGTAGCGGTTGCCGCGAGTGGCGGCACCAATTATCTAAACGTACCGAATTCCTGCCAAGTTCCGAAAGAGATGATCGACTTGTTAGTGGGTGTGCTGCAAGAGAACTATTCATTCTTGGTCTTACACCTGTGTAAAGAAACCAAAAAAATATTTGATCTATCCTTGGGTGACGCTGTAATTTCACTGGAAGATTTAAATTTAATTATAGCCATGCTGACGTCGTTCAGAAGATAATTTACCAAGCATGTTTCATCCATCTGCTATTAGAACTCGGCGTGTTTGTGCCTCTGCACTGCTGCGTGCATATTTTTTTTTTTTTTCTTGGGTAACATAGATTTTGCTTAAATGTACAATGGCTTACACAAAATAGCGTTCCATATAAAAGAGGGTGTTCAAGCTATCATGCACCAAGATTATAAAAAAAACAGCAATGGCATTACTCGAAGGAAACCTAGTGCTTAATGTTTACAATACTATGAAGAAGCGGACAGTAATTTTTTCGTTAATGATACTTCACTAATTATTTGTAAGTAATTATCAAACTCGAGAATTACGGTTCTAATCACTAGAGTGTAAAAAACGTACTTGTAGGTACCCACGAGGGGCATCAACCTGCGGTATTTTCAGCGATGAACTGATTGCGTACTCATTTATTCTGACTGATAAAGAAAACGAGCTAAATAAGAAAAATACCACGTGACGGTGCTTCCGCTCGCATTGTAAGGCAGCGTCCCCGTATAAGCTGATTGAAAGCAACTGCTTCGCTTGTAACCCGCCTGAAGAGATAGTGCATCAGCTTGATAATGGTATGCATGGAAGGAGCAGCAACAGCAAAATTCGAGGGGCGCGTGTGCAGATAAGGCCCAAACTCGGCAGCGATTTATTCTTCCTTTCATTTGTTTATTTCATCCTGGCTAACTCCTAGGCAGCCTGTTTGAGGGCATTGTTTTACGATGCACGCTAATGGGCGCGGAGGCACCGTAACGTGGTATTCTTTATATTTCGTGGGTTTTATTTATCCGTCAGAATATATGCATACGCCATTAGTTCGTCGATGAAAATACCGCAGTTAGAGGCCTCTCCTGCGTACCTACAAGTGCCTCATCGGCACTTTTATGATTGGGACAGCACTTCTCAAGTTAGATAAATAATTACAATACATTAGTTAAGTCTCATTAACAAAAAAAATGCTGCCCGCTTCTCCACCGTGCTGCAGACATTATGCACTAGGTTTTCCTCGAGTTGCGCCATTACTCTTTTTTTAAATCTTGATGCATTATAGCCGCGACACCCTGTATACTGCATGGACCATTAAAATAACAGCGATAAACTTTGTGTCATGTATTTAGTTTCGTAATACAAATATTCTCGTCACTCTTCCGTTTCACTCTCTTGTACTTGAAAACGCGAGTAGTGTATGATTTTGTTTTTGTTAAACCCTATAAATTGCAACGTTTTTCAGCAATCTGCATTGTATACAAATGTTGCCAATTTACCAAACCAATTTCCGTTTCCTCGTGTTATCCTTACAATAAATATTCAGTAATTTTCCTGATATCGAAGTCATTCTAGTAAATTTTCAGGGTGTAACTATTTGCTTCTCTATGCTGATAACTTACGAATTTCGCATAACATTCATATTCAAGATAGGGGTGTAGTTTGAGCCAAAGCATTGGACAAAAAGTATGTATCTCTGCCCACGGATGCGACCACATACCCCAAGAAACATGCCAAAGTTGCGGTTGTGGCAACGAAGACGGGCGTCCTCATCGGGCAACACTGCAACGAGGCTCAAAGCAAGACGCAGAAGGACTAACGGTAGTCCTAGATATCACACCAATGAAAGAATTGTCATAATTACAGACTCACAAGAAGTATACAGGTGTCTCATGTCGGACTCGATGACTCTGATTACATCCCGCGTACTGTCGAAGAAGCCAAGAGACAGGGCGGAGGCCCGCTCTTCCCTTGATGGCAATGACCTAGCCCACCTGATCCACAGAGGTTTCTTCGACCAGGCCGCAGAGTATTCACCTGAACCTCCGTCGCTCATTACCTTACAACCTCAGTTGCGTAGCGTAAACTGTGGAAACAGTTTATTTCAGTAACGTTTGAACGTGTTCGACCAATCTGTTTTAATTTTAGCAATAAAACGCAATAAAACAGGCTTATTTCCACGTCAATAACGCCTGCATGTTCCTGGCTAAATTACTCGCCTCGCCTGAGTTCGTATTTGCACCGAACCACCATGTAACGCCCATGTTCCGAATGGTCCGTGTGCCGGAAAGACCTATGCCCCAATCCGGAGCCCTCCACTACGGTGGGCCTCAAACCCGAATTGCAGCTTCGGAGTGAAACCTTCAAATATTAATTTGATTGAGTGAACCATCTGGCCATTAAAAGTACTCTTTCCATGAGTGACAGCCTGCGGAAACATCTTTTTAGGTGAGTTTTACCTGTGGAGACCTCAAGAAATTGACAAAAACCTAAAAAAAAACACGTGAGTATAATACTAGACATGCTTCCGGCGGCCTATCCGGCGGCCTAGGACGGTCCCGTTGATGTTATTCTCAAATTACAATTCAAGCCAGTGGCTAAGGCGTTGCGCTGCTGAGCACGAAGTCGCGGGTTCGATTCCCGGCCGCGGCGGTCGCTTTTCTGATGGAGGCGAAAAGCAAAAATGCCCGTGTGTACGAGATTTCGGCGCACGTTAAAGATCCCCGGTGGTCAAAATTAATCCGGAGCCCTCCACTACGGCGCGCCTCATCGCCTGCGTTGCGTCGGCGCGTTAAACCCTACAATCAACAATCAACAAATTGAAGCAACTTAGTCGTAGCATCATGACGAAGAAAATAAATTTTACGGAACGCCTTGTAAGGATTGTGCGCATCCAACAAGCTAATTTCCGGTTCAAACCATTCACTAAAAATAGCGTTATTAGGCTTGTTTTCGATTTTCCTGTGGCTCCTAACCATGCGCTGTCAGCCGTGCTCATGCAGCGTCCACGGAAATAGGTCGTCACTGCAAGCCTGAAGCTACGACTGAGGTAGCCAGATACGAGGCCTTGCCTGAATATGAACTATGGCGCAGCTGCAGCTGAAGTGGGGAAAGGAGGAAAATCATACTAGAGCGCAGACGAAAGGAAAGAGTGCATTTTCAGCAGGTACGCCACTGCGCAGTGAAGTTAATTCTTGGCAGCGTGTACGGTGGTGGTATCATGCTTGGCAGACATGGTCGCCAGCCGTGCCCAAATTGACACCATTACACCACAGTCCCTCTCCAGCGGTTGAAAAATCTTGTTCACTGTAAGTTACGTGACGGATTAATTTCTACACAGGTTATGTGAGGCGTGGCGTAGTCGAAGGTTCCGGATTAATTTCGACCACTTGAGGATGTTTCGATTATTTCGAAACATTTCCGGAGTTTAAACTCGGATTAATTTCGACCACTTGAACATTCGCCGCAATTTCAACAAGCCGATCGTTTTTTTTTCTGTTTTCTAGTTTTCTTTAAGTTTCTTTATTGTTTTCAGCTCTGCCTTCGCCAAAAGCATTGTTTGATAGAACGGCAAACTGCACGAGAGAAGACAAGTTGAAAATAACCCTAAAGATAAGTGCGGAATGTGTCTCCCGGAGAGCACTTACGAAAAAATTTATCGACATAGCCTCTATGGACAGGCGGAAGAGCCCATACTAAACAACCACTGAAACACACAAAATCTAAGATGTTGCCGACATTATAAACCGCATAACAAAGGAAAGTGCAGGAATGACACGAGAAGAAACGACCACACCAATGCATCCAGGCATCCTCAGCAAGATATCGCAGAACTACCGTAACCACAAATTTACCACCCACTGAATGGAACCAAATAAACACCTTCACCAAGATAGCCTATAAGGCGCGCACTAAACTATGCAGTTTTTACCGTAGAGGCACTGACTACCGGTGGACCACTATGGTAACAAAAAAAGCAGATACGTCTAGAAGAAGGCGGGGACGAAATAAGAAAATAGGAGGCAACGAATGAACTCATGCAGGGCACGGCAATAGCGGGCGAAGGTCAATGCGAGAGACCTTTGTCCAGCAGCGTACATAATAGGCTGTTTGCAATAATGGTGATGAAAACATAAGCCTATTAACAATTTGGAAGCAAGTATAGCAACCACTCTTCTAGCCTAGGAGACCGTGAAAAAAATAAGCCCTGAAGAACTGTGGCTGGCAACAGGGTAAGCGCATCCCCGACGGCGTTTTCAGGCGTATTGGCTAAATTTATCTACGTTGTTGTAAATGGGTTGTTGAAGGAGCTACATTTGAGGGATGAAAACGGCAACACACTGCTATCATTTCAAAGAAACAAATGAAAGTATGTTTACAACGTAAACGTCCCCTGGCGCCGAGAAAGCTTTAGTGATCTGCCCTGAAGAACGAAACCCCAGCTCAATTAACTGTGGCTGGCATGCCTCCCCGACGGCGTTTTCACGGCCTATAAATTTATCAGTTGTTGTAAATAAAAGGACTAAATTTGAGGGATGAAAACATACCTATTTCACCGCTACTGTTATGTGAATGAAAGTATGTTTACTTGGCGCCGAGACGGCTGTATTTTTTTAGCTTTAACCGAAATTTGAAGACTTCCTAATACCCAACCAAAAAAGAGGTGGTGAATTCCTCTATTCTGTGCGCGAGACGGCCTAGAGGTAAAGCAAAGTACCTTTACCTATTTCACATCTTTACATACGAGTTATGTGATCGGGTTGGAGCCGTCGCCTTGACGGCTGTAGGCTGAAAAGCAAACCGAGAACAGAAAAGAGCAACCCATTTTTTAAACCGTTTAAATTTGCTTCAATAATACCCAACCAAAAAAGAGGTGGTGACTTCCTCTATTCTGCAGCATGTACTACCTTTACGTGGAACATCTTTACATACGAAACGCCGTCGCCTTGACGAGGCTGAAAAGCAAACCGAGAACAGAAAAGAGCAACCCATATTACAGTTTAATAAGAACCAATTGAACCTTGTTTTGGAATGCACGCTTGTTTATATGTTTTTACTACGTTGCTAGTAAGCTTAACAGTCGAGCAAATATAAAAAATTGACTCCTGCCAACGTCTGACAGGCATTTTCATCATGCTGAAGTGATCTCGAAACCGACAAAAAATATTCTTACAGCCCGCCAAAGTCTTTTTGTCCGATATTCATTGACTACATAACCTGCAGTATTTTGGTCTGCGCACTTCTTTATAATAAGTGTAGCATCACTAAGGTGACGAGACTTCCCGTTCTGGCCGACACAGTTCCGTTTTTGAGGAGAAGAGACTTCGGTCTGAGGCTGTTGGCGTCTCCTGTCGTCGTCGTCATATTCGTCGTTCGTCTCATGTAGTCACGGGAGTTAACCACGGACACTTTTTTACGCCTCCCACTATAACGTGACGCGTGCTAACAAGACACCCCGACACCGCGCTTCGTAACGCGCATTAAAAACAGGAGGACTCTTGTTTACGCCTCTCGTTAGAGAGCTTCGTGCTTCAAAGGCAAGATACTTTTGCAGCAAAGCTGTATACCTGTACTTCCTAACGGTTTGATCTCCGTTAGCAGAAACGCCAATGTGCCAAGAGTACATTTATAGTTTGCATGCTTCGCCGCTGACCAGTTTCTGGTAGTGGAGACGGCACGGGATGTTTTCAGTCTAGTTCTGCCGTTCCGCCTTCAGTCTCCCAATAAGCACTCATGTCCCGTTTTCGCCCGATGGTACTTTCAAAATTAACGCCGAGCAAGTTGATCAAACGCAGTGTTTGCCTACTCATATGTTTTTTAAATATGACCCTAAATACTCAAAAATATATATCAAGACAGTGAACTTGACTTCTCAGAAGTTTCCAAGAGCGATTTGAAATTTGTTTCCGAAGGTGACTTTGAACATACATTCTTTCACCATTGGACCATTGTCAACCAAATCACTCAAAAGAAACAAGACAATTGGAAATTTTTGGTATTTCTGTTTCTGAGAGATGGGTGCAAGTGTTCAACAAATGGCAACAGGGGATGTACAGGTGCAACGAACAAGTAAACAGAGCCCAGCTTCGTCAAATTAGAATATTTTCAATTTTATGCGGCAGCCACCCGACGTAGGGTATTTGCGGCCGGATTTTATTTTATAAAAAAGTTTTTTGAAATATCATTTCCAGGTTGCTAACTAGGCACTATCCGGAAAAACTCCCTGAAAATCTCCTATTCATGATTCGTTAACCTTTTTTATCACCTGTGAGCTGCGCTGAGGTTTTTGCCGTCGCAGAACTGGCTGTGTGTTTTTTTCTGGAACTACTACTCAAGTGGAGCACGTCTTCTTTTTTTATTGTGGAATCGCCATGGAGAGATACTGCTGTCAATATTGGGAGCAATGTATCTTGTGCGGCTGCACATTCTGTACGAGTAGGAGAAATGCAACGTACGAGACTCGTGTCATAAAGTCCCCCTTTAAAATTAAAAACATACTGCATAAAAATAAACCCCTGGTTAAAAAACGGGACGCAACCCGCTAGTGTGTTCAGTTTTCTACCTCCAGAAACCTGGCCACGATAAGTAAGATGTATTTTCATTCGCTGAATTTTGATATTAAAGTAAGCTCGTTCTGACAGAAACGCTGCCATTTGTTTAATTGTTGTGGCCTCAAAGCAGCGCTGAAGAGCTAGCTTAGCACAGCAGTCATGTTAAATTTAATATAAAGTACGAGTTATATAAAATACACCTTATCTTATGTCAACCTATTGAGTTTCCTTTGTTGACTGGTCGACAGCGGAGCCCTTTCACTGTCACCATAAAGCAGAGTGTCTGAAATCCATAAAAAATCTGTCGTTCGGGGCTTATGTAGCCCCCTCGTCCTTGATTTACTGTACGGATGTCTTCGCTCCTCTAGCATCTCTCGGTCTTGGCACTTTTGCTTTGGGGCAAAAATGTCTTATCAAAACCCGATCGCTGAGCATATGTGGAATCTGTCGCAGCGAAAAATTAATTCTTCTGCCTATACGCAAATTAAATAGGCGTGTGGCGCACTACGCCAAGGTTTGAGTAGAATAGAATAATTCTGCACTATCACGTATAGTTGTCGCGTAGCACAGTCCCGGTTTCGGTCTTGTGTGCTGAGATGAGAAGCAGGATATATCGAGGGGTTATAAGCAGGGTCGCCTTCTTTGAAGGCTTTCGTACCACCGACGAAACGTTTGCTCATATCCTGGTGTCCACTGCATGTATCCAGTTATTGCTATCATGATATTAAAGAATCGTATCTACCGTTTGCAAACTTGACATATTGCTCTAAACTAAAAGAGCTTACCTTAACTGCAGTCCAAAGCAACCCAGCGTAGACGCTGTTTTGCCTCACATGGTCGGCTTGGATGAGACTAGAACGTATTTTCTGGTGAATCGCTGTACGTGGTTTTGCAGCCCACTAACCAGCAATTTATATTGCACTGTGGTATTGTTAACAAGTGCCCTAAATACGCGCCCGGCGACCCTAGAGGCGCCCTGGTGGGGGGAAACTACATTGGTAACGTGCATGAACGCCCGTCTCTTTACACGCTTCCCACCTTAACCCTCATTCAGTTGCGGGTCCGTCTAGATTTGCTCCTCTCATAGCCTCACAAACGCCACAATAGCGCTAATAATTGAGCACGAGTTGCTCTGTACACAGCCCGCTACGGCCGCTGAAAGGGACGCGCTTACATGAGCGATTCACTGCCTAACAGAGCCGTTATTCAGAAGTTAGTTTGTCCATTTCCAAATGTTTCCTTTTTAAAGCCAACCCGAATTGCCCTAATGCCAACCAAAAATTCCACTCAACCCAAGTACCGGCGGAGGTTCGGCGCTGAGCCATGGCTTTTAGAGCCGACTATTTGCAGTACAGAATATCGGCAGTTGCAATATAAATATACACGTCATCGCCTTGTTGGTGGGTCGCCAGTGCAATACGAGCGCAAGACGTAATGCCCACCCGTTCAAACTCGCTGGAGGAGAATTCCGCATCTCGAAGAAGACTGTGGGCCGCCTGTGCCCCGAGCTGCGAGACCGACGTGCCTGGTGGCACTATGCACTCATTGTAAAGGATGAAATTCTATGCGCCCTTCGTTTCTTCGCTACCGGAGGTTTCAGCTACAGCGGTTGTTTGCGAGCAACCGACATCGCTGTCGCAGAGTGCGTGAGCCGCTGCACCTTCGCCGTCGTCATCGCCCAGTGAAATAAATGATCACCTGCGAGCATCACATTGGGCAAGCACAGAACCAAAAGTTCATTAGCACACGACATGAAAATTACAATATTTTTCGGCGCGTGACGAATAAAATACCAGCCATACTTTCGCAGGCTTGACTCGAAGGAGACACGCCGTTGAGAAAAAAAATTGCAAGTCTCATGGACATTTTTGCTTAGAAAAAACAGAGAAATGTTCTAGTCATCACGCCGCAAGCTGGTTTGTGCCAAAATACGTAACAAATAGGAACTTATCATATTATATGGTCAATGACACAGCCTTAAAAATTGTTGTCCAAGCGCGAAAGCACCGATAAGCCAAACGATTGTTTACGTTTTACTTACACAGGAAGTAGCCAGCGGCTGATGCCATCTTTCCACATTCGCCCCTTTGTGCTGCAAAAAATCGATTTTCGTATAAAAACATTTTATAAAGTCTATAAAAATACGCGGAAGTCAGCACGTAAGATATGCTTTAAGTGAGGAACAGGTGTTTAAAACGTGTTTACGAAAACCGTTGCTAAAACATCTCCGTATATTCCGTTTAGAGCGAGATGTGTGTCACAATAAAACGGACGCAATACGAACCTTTACGAATACGGACAAACAAGAATTCCGCTCGATACCTCATTGACACCAGTACACGTGTCAAAACTGGCACTAGTAAACCCTTAACTTTCGGTAGAGTACATTTGTAGTGTTGAATATTCCTCAAACAACCGAAGTTTGAGTATGCTTTACCTGCACTCCCAATGAACGTGCTTCATGCTCCCTATTTAATTGCGACAGCGTTGAGCCAGTGATCAACGCCATACAATAAAGAAGAATCCTACTTTCCCCTCGAAATAACGACGGTGAAAGGTAACCAGACCGCTACTTATATGACTGTTGTAAAGTAATTCGAAAGAAAAAATTACCTAACTCTCAATACACGAGTTTAAATATTTAAATGTTGCTTTATCACAGCACATTTTATCTAGTTTTACTTGCGTTTAACTACACAATGACGTTTGCAATCCGTTATATGTTAGAATATTGGTGGTGTTTTTAGTTTAAAGCAAAGTACTTTATTACAAAATATATTTAAATCTTCGTCTGCTGCAGCAGTGGGCCTTTTGGGGTATTCTGTTATTTTATTATAGAGCTAAGCAACCCAGCGGGTTTTGCGCTAACCTAATTGTAATTAGGCAGCCCATTTCGGGAAAACTTGAGAAACCTCCAATAACGCGAAACCTGGGGGAGCTAGAATCATGAATACAGTTTATAGGTGTATGATGTGGTTTCGGTGATGCGGTGTCGAAGTTATGATGAATTATGTATTAAGGGTTCGAGGCTGAGAGCTCGGCGTCTCATGCCTTGGCGGCTTCGCATTTTTCCCCACGGAGATAAAACTGTTGGTTTCATAGGTTAACAGCTTTTCTTTAAAGGTCTCGTGAATAAAAGCACGAACCATTCAAGCATGAAACGTTGAAAATGAGTGTTACGGTGTGTTCTTTAAGTACGCAATAAGTTCTAGCGCCCGGCGTTGGAAAGCGAGTATCGCGTTATTTTAGTGCAGTGAATACATGAGACGTTGACAGCCCGACACTTCAAGTTTTTCGCACCTAAAAAACGGGCCCTAAACAACAAATGACTACAACGGATTCTGTAGCGCTCCAGTAAGAAACAATCTTAAAAGAATTGCACTTTTATGGCATGTCCAATGAAATTATTTATAAATCTGCACTGTGTAGGCTCCCACAGCATGGAAAAGTGGAGAGTGCTTGAGCTTACGAGGTTTGAGCTCTGCGCCCTCGCGCACCTCTTTGAGTGGAACGGCGTGTTAAAGTAAATATTCTTGATGTTGCTGAAGTTCTTATAGCTAATAAGAATTCAGTAATTGCCGTAGTGTTAAGCAACAGTAGGAACATTATTATGCTAACGCTAAATCTCAATTGCATGTATACAACACATTAAGGTAGCGCCTATGCCGCCAACAATCTTTGGATGCGGTCGCGGCGATGCTTGCCAAATACGTTGTAACGGTTGCGTTGGATCACCTGCCGTCCCCACAACAGGCACCCGGGATTCCACCAAGTCAATTCTCTCTGCAGCGCAGTTTGTTTGTTTCTTTTAAGGCTGGGTTCGATTGACTTCACAATGTGAAATGTGCGGCGAAAACGTTGGCTACGTAAAGCCTTGTGCTGCAATTCAACCTGAAGTTGCTTCCGCGCGATCACAAGTTGGTCGTGGTTCTACGACTGCAAAGTGAGCGCTCAATTTTAGCACTGTTGCGCGGAAGCGTTTCTGCTGGCAGCAGCAGCAGCAGCCGTATCGCGGTCTACCGAGCCACAGAACATTTCCTAGACATCAAGTACTGTTGCACGAACACTCCCAACACCTACTTGTGGCAAAGCACGGTTGAAATCGTCGGCACAGGCCTGCGATTTTTTCTCTTGGGAGCACTGAAAACAGCCATGCTAGTGCCCAGCGTGACTGCACATGCGTCCGCATGTCGGGCACGCATAAAAAACCAGCCCAGTGGCTGATTCGTCCGCGGTCACCACCGATTAATAGGTCGTGGTATCAGCGGATATGCAAAATCTCACTGATATTGTGTAATGATGCTCCACAACCATTTAAAACTCAGTATTGCCACCGGACAATGGAGGCGCGTTTCCAAAGAAACCGCGCTCAATCCAGGGAACGCCTACGCTGCAGCGCTGTTGCCGGCGAAGACGGACATAGACACAGGAGCGACCGTTCCTCGAACACTTAAGACTCGTTCTGTACAAGAGCCAGGTGATGACTTCGAATACATTGTGATGTTCCCGCACGCGCCTATTGAGGTACGACGGTAGTACAGCAGTGGGTGCATTGTTGGCTGGTAGGCTACCGACATCTGGAAAGGGGCCGAACAGCCTAAAGGGAAGACGCTCGCTGAGGCCGATCAATCTCTGGCCGCTACTGTGACACGGCAGCAGGCATACAGCAGACCTGTGCGGACGACGTCGCTCGTTCCTTAAGACCAGTACGTTTTGGGAGTATACGTGAAACGGTACTTGATGTCAAGGTAATGCTTTTGAGGTCGCTAGAACACAATACTGCTGATGCCCTACCAAACGCTTTCGCACAACAGTGCTACTATATAGCGCTCAATTTGTAGCCTTTAAAGCACGACCAACTTTGCTCTCTGGTAAGCATCTTAAGGTAGAGTCGCAGCCCAATGCTTCGGGTAACCAACGTTATGGAGCCACATTTCAAAATGTGAATTCTATCGAAACCAGCGTTTAAAGAAAGATAGAGACCGCGCCTAACTGACTTGGACCAGTCTTAGCCGCCTGCTCTGCTAACGGCAGGTGAACACAACGCCAGCGTTAGATCGGGATATAAAGGCACCCTAAGGGCACCACATAGACATTGTGGGCAGCATGGGCGCAACTCTAATGTATACAATACACATTGAATACACAGGAGTCATAGCAATTAAAGGTGGTGTTCTTCTGACGTCTTGTAGGTGCAGCCCAAGTACCTAACTAAACCTTTTCTCATTGAAAAAAAAAATTACCGTAAAGTTTTAGTAATAATTTCCGTACTGTACCTTAAACACCATGAAAATGTCTGAACTTGTATTAGCTGTGAAAACGTCAGCAGTATCAGGAATGGGTACTTGAATATGCAGTTCCCACAAAGCGGTGCCCGCCGTACGTAGAATACAAACCGGCTAAAATCAAGCACTTTCCACTTCTCTATGCTGCACCGGCCCGTCCAGTGCAGTTTATGTATTATTTCATTGGACGTCCTGTGAAACCTGCCGTAGCATTATGCTTGCTCCTTACGGAAGCGCTACAGAACCAGCTATATTCACTGGTAGTTTAGGGTCCGTTTATAGGGGCGAAGCCCATCAGGGGTCGGGTTGTCGGCAACTCATGTATTAAAAGTACTTAAAAAGCGCGATGCTCGTTTTTCAACGACGTGCGCTAGAAGGTAATGCCTACTAAAAGAACACATTGTGACAGTCATTTTTCAGCGTATCACGGTAGAACGTTTCATGCTTCGAGGACGCAATACTTTTATAGCAACGGCCTAAACCTCTGCATCCAACAGTGTCATCTCGCCGGTGGAAAAACACGAAGCCGTTAGAGCATCAGACGCCGAGCTCTCAGCATCGAAACATTAACTCACAATTCATCATAACGTCGAAACCGCATTATACATCGAAACCGCATCACCTAAATGGCATCATACACTTATACACTGCATGCATGATTCTAGCTACACCAATTGCCGCGTTATTGGAGATGGCACAGTTTCCGTTGGAAAATTGCGCCCACCTCCCCGCGAGGGGAACCCTGTGTAGATGCGACGCATCCTGGGGTTCACTTGGTGTTTCCGTTGGATTGATTCTGAAATAGCGTGAAACGTGTCGGGAACGCGTATGATTATTATGTTTTATGTATGTTATTATGTTTTATTCGCCAATCTTGGCTAATATCTCTAAGTGGTATGCTTGGGGCTTCGCTGTCGCAAAGACCTTTACTCCATCATTGTTGCTGTAAGTGGGAGCTTCTTTTCTTTTATTGCAAGTGTTAATCATTGCCCCATCATGCGTTGTATCAGTAGCATCTTCACGTAGTTTGAATGAGTCAAGGAAATAAGGCGCGTTCGTAGCATTTGATTCTGTCTCTGTTTTGTGGCGCAGAGGGAAGAGCACAATGTACCTCGCGTTCCGCCCACGGGGTCGTTATTTCATTTTCAGTTTTTTATATAGTGTAGGGGGAGGGGTGTGGACGGACAACAACGCCGTATGGAGGGACAAGGCGAGTGAATGAGATGCAGTCGCATCTAATAAGCTGCCTAACACCGTACAATTAAGTCAGCCTAAAATCGTCGGGTTGCTTAGGTGTATACTGAAATACCAACAAAAACCAAAAACATTGTATGTCGCAAAAAACACAATTGTTAAAATTTGTTAAAAAGTAAATTGTTTAAACAAAAACATTAAATCAAATTTTAATGTATAACAATAGACAAACTACAATGTGCTATAAAATAAAACGATAAAAAATGTTACGCAAAATTGCTGCGGGTAAAAAAACTCCAATGTCTTACCTGTTTTTAGTAGTGCGCAGTTAATTTTCCCATAAAATTAAGTAAACAGAAATCTTAAGCCCAACAGTGTAAAGCACTCCTCTGCTAGTTAGCACAGAATGAAAGTGGACTATATTTATATTAAATTCGCTCTACTCCGCCAATGAAAGTACGTATGTTAGGTGGTGTTTGTCATCTAGTAACAGCTGAATCCGTTCAAGAGGGTGCATACATCGTGGTTCACTGCTGCGCAGGTAATACAGGTTCAAATTACAGCGGTCAGGACTATTCAAGACAACAAATGTGCTCTAACGATCGTAAAGGCGTACATTGTTCCGGTTTTCACACGTGTACGGCTGCAGTTTAGGTATTGGGTGGAGTTGTGATTTGTCCGTATTGCGTCCGTTATTTTTTGACTGAGATCTCGTTGTAAGCGGATTTTGCGCGGACGTTTGAGCTAATGTTTTTACAAACACGTTTTAAACAACTACACCGCAATTGAAGAATCTTTTATGTTCTTTCATTGCATTTTCCTGCGCAGATGATAACATTGTATTATAGGAACATAAAAGTTTGCAGCAGAAGAGGTGAAATGTCCAAAACGGCAGCTGCCACTTCCTCTTCCTTGTGGGACTAAAACTTAAACAATTCTTTGGTTGTTGCGTGCTATCGCGCTTGGATCACATATTTTAGGTATTAATTGACCCGTTTTAGGGGAAATCTCCAAGGTGGAGTAAGTTTCGGCGAAGGTCAGTTTCACATCTACCTCAATGCAGCCGTACGGATACAAAGGAAAGCTAAACAGCTTTCTCAGAAACTTCACAGTTCAAGAAAAATTCGTCGTGGTCCAGGATTGAAACCGGGAACCACAGCATACTGGAGAAGTAGCTCTATCACCTCAGCTAACCAGATGTTTTTTTCTTTATTGCCTCTCCGTGACATACATGTCACAATAACCAGAAAAAAAATTTACACGGACTGAAAAGACACAAGCACAACACTTGCTAGTGTTCCATTGTTAAAAAGGCAGAAGCCTTACCACAATTTCCAACACTTTGAAACAATCCGGAGGGCAGGGTTATCCCATGTACACTTCTGCTATGTCGCGTACACTATTGCGGACAACTCTCTGCTCGGCGTTACATAAGCATCACTTTGGATGACTGCCATTACAGGCTTCCATATGCTGCGCAGGGCCAGCAACATCAACAGTTCATCTAGAAATACACATTCATTTTCAACGGCAAGGAACCTTACGCTCTGGCTATTCAATGGGAAATATTTTTTCAGTGTTCTCTGGAAAATGTCCTATAGAAACACCCCCTTCCAAAGAAGAATAAATGGGTGCTCAGCGGTCTCTGGCTTCTAACACAGCAAACAGTCAGGACCCCAACAAACGAATAAACCCTTTTCTATCGTATAAATTTTAACCGGCAGTACTCGCGCCTCTAACTTGAAGAAAACTACCTTGACATAGGGTGGCACTGTCATTTTTTTTACACTCTGACCCACATTCGCTCTGGCCCTGCACTGTATATGAACATATGCAAGAGTATTGGCGAAGTTGTGTGCAGAATGTGTCTATACAGCTTCGTTTATGCCGCAATGGCTAATTACTCGAAAGAAAAACGTGAAAACAAGAGCAACCTTACGTAAAGAGCCATGATTTACACCGTCGTAAGCACAAGAGGCAACAACAAATTCGCACAAAAATCTACCCACGCGCTTGACAAACGCTGCACATGCAGTGATCACGCCAATCGCGCAGAAGAAGAACATGGTCCAGGACCTGACGCCGAAAGAGGTGCGCCAGAGCAAGACCACCCAAACACACTTAGTCAAAAAAGGTTGGTTCGCCATGGTTCCGCTTGTGCGCTAACATGTTGAACACCATATAAATACAGCAAAACCATGTGCAAACTTTGCACGTTGGCCCGCCGCAAAGCAAAATCTCCATTACCTACCAGAGTTTTGACATGAAAAACATTGCACACTATCGCACGTGCGAACAGAGACAGTTGCTTTCCCCCCGACTTCTTGGCTTTACCGCGGATTTTGGTGGCTTGCTTAAGCTAGAAACGATAACTGCCACGATAATGGTCGAGTGGGATGCGTAACTATTTCCCTGGCGTTTCTACTCAGCAGATACCCGCAAAAATACAAAGCTTGGACATCGAATGGCCGTGCCAGAAACCGAGGTACTTCTTCCAGTTGACGCAACTGCCTGTGTATAGGCAGATCCTTTTGAGAACGCTTACGCTTCACGGATGCTACTCGTGTCCTGGCAAAACAATGCATTATCGTCTTTAGGGTAGGCTAGTACGCGGATTTGACAGGATTAACAAAACAATACGCAATTTATTACTCTTCATATTACTTAAAAAAAAACGTTTGAATAAAAACACAAAACCGCAACGAGGAAATGGGGCACTTCTTGCACACAGAGCGGCAGACCCTAACTGGCGCATCTACCGACTTGTGCTGCACTAGGCTTGCGCTGTATGCCTTCTGTATCGCTGTATGCCTTCTGTACACCACCAGTAATAATTTTGCCTACGTTGATTCGCTGAGGAAATATTACAAGCAGTTTATATAATACTTTGTGAAATGGTTTTTCCAACTCTGTTTGTATCATTGCTACAGCTTAATCTAGACCTTCAGAAAATTCAAGAACACTTCGGGCGACCTGTGTATTGGTTAGAATAATTCTGCCCTATATGCCACATGTCTGGTGTGGACCCACTTTTTCCTTAACTACCGACTGCAAAGGGGCAGCTCATGCCCTAATTAATATTTTATAGTCTACATTTGAAAGACAAATTGTACGGTATGCCGACACATTCCGGAGTTTAGTGACATGTTCTGTCTTCGGTATGAGAACTGTATGAGACAATGTGAATGATGGTGGTAGCCTGTTGTGTTTGTGCGCTTCAGCGTGAACTTAACAAAACACTGTCAGCCTTTAAAGTCCCTATATAAAGACGCTCCTACTCCATCCGCGCCTGGTGTTTTCGCTGGGTTTAACTCATCAATGGCGCTCATGATTTCATAAACGGTGATTAAATCTCAAGGATAGTTTTCGTGTAGTCTTCTGTCTGGGGCATTTAATCAAGGGTTCGTCATTGAACCTATTGTCAACTACTTTGTGAACAGAAAAAAGTGCCTTATAGAACTTCTTACAAGCAGCCTCTATATGTGCCTGGTCAAAGGTTAGCGCGTTTCTGTATTCAGTTTCTGTTATCCGATTTCTACATGCGCACCTTTTTTTGATGGAAGCGCTCTCTTAGTTGTTCGCTTCTCTCAAAACCACCTCTTCTGCCCTTGCTCTACTTTTCACGGTCTACCACTTCAGTTGTGACTGCACCCTCCTAATTTCCTATTTGTTCAACCAAAGCGACTGACTTTCTCCGTTAGAAACAGATATGAGGTTACTAAGCAGAACTTGCTGCCTCTGTCCCTCAAGATACCTCCATGCGTTTTTTTTCTAGCGCAGTCATCTGTACTTCCTGTTTGAATAATTCCCATCTGGATGCTCAGTAGCTTTGCCACTCCGGTAATCGCCTTATTTTTTCACTTACTTCAGCGTTAAATTCTTTGTCATGTAGTAATTGCCTATTATTATTCCAGAGCCTCTAGTTTAACTGCTTTGCTTTTTGTTTGCGCTCACAAAATAGGAAAGGAAACAACGCAGTGGTCACTGAACGCCACGGGCGTCACGCCATAATCACAACACTCTTATAAGAGTTCAAGCGAAACGTACCCTCTATTCGAACGTGCATGCCTTGTACCGTGAGTGTGCTTAAACGGCACATTTCTTGCCTAAAGCATCTTCCAACAGTAATCTGGGGCTGCTTCTTGCAAAGATGCGAACACTCGCGTCATTGTATGGCGTGTCACTACACTTGTGACGCGCCGAACCTACCCAGTAAAGTCCCCTAATAGAATGACAATGCCAGCAGTGTCCAATGTAGCTCGGATGTTTAAAAAACACATTTCTTACATCCGATCTTGGCCCATACACGACCACAACGCGCAAATCGAGCTGAAATATTTAAAATCACGTTTATGAACCGTCTGGCAACACAGGCCGTGAGAGATTCACTCGTTGCACCCAAACTCTGCCTAATTCAAAGCATATACCCCCGGAAACCCCTACTGCGTGACCGAAACAAACATTGTAATGATCATCCAACGGTTGCGCTATACGCTGGATTTCGACTTTTCCCTAAACTTTTGTCTCCTTCATCGCCACAATATCGAACTCTTTATCGACAACCAGACGACACTTCCTTCAATCCTTCCTGGCGGGATGGGGGGGGGGGGCTTCGTCAACACATTATCCCCCTCGCGCTCCTCTCAGGGGTCAATTTCCCCGACACGGTTCTTGGCGACTTCGCCAGCCCTTGTCGCACATGGCTGTGACGAGGTGACCTCCGGTGCAGCCTTGAAGTCTGGGGCCTTTGCCGCGACCTCCGATGGAGGCATCTCGGGAAAGATTTTCACGTCCCTGGTAAGACGTGTTGACGCCTTCATACCTACAGCGACCGGAACCTGCGTCAGTTGCGGCGAGTCGGCTCCCGCGGCCAGCTCCTCTGCAGGCACAGCTTATATAGGGGTAGGACCCCAGGTGAAATGCGAGAAGGAAAGATGGAAGGGAAATTGAGCAAGCTGATTGGTTAGGGAGTATATCGGGGGAGATGTCGAGGGGGAAAGAAGGTTGTATAGTTTGAGCTGGGAGGTAGGTCACAGGAAAGTCAGGCGGAGGGGGGGTTACTTCCTCGATTTTTTGGAGAGAACAGATGAGAGGGTGTTTGTTGACGCGCTGCAGGTGCATGCGGAAAGGGTCCCAGAATAGCTGAAAGCAGGCCAGGGGTTGAGATTTGGGTCCTTATCAGAAACTGTCTGCAGGTGTGGACATGACATTTCGCTACCGTTCGGGATGTTGGGTTGGTTCTGTTGTTCTGTGCTGTTCGGAGACGGCAGGTTGATACGTGAAGTTGGGAGCGTCACCTTAAATGTGTTCCTCAGCCGGTGCTTGATGTTTTCGGAAATCAGTCGGACGCCTCGAAAGTTAGGGAGTAGTTCGTCCTTGGCCAGGTGTCCTAGGGGGTCGCGGTGAATTTTGGCATGGTGGAAAATTTCAACGTTTCCTTTGTTGTGTCCAAGGTACATGAGGAAGTCGTTAAGCTTAGCTGACCTTTGTGAGTTTGCTAGAAGTCTTTCTGTCTGGGGTATGTCTGGCTTGTGTTTGTTTTCGATCCTGGGAAGTACTGTTGTCAGGGTTATTTTTGCTTTGGGCCTGTTGGTATGAACATCGTGAACAAGAGTTTTCATGGCCTCGATGGTGCTTTCAGCGGTGTTGTTCTTTAAGTCGTTAGTGCCAAAGTGAAGAACGAAGTGAGGGATGTTGCGTAAGGCAGCGAAAATAAGTTTTCTGATATCATGGGTTGTGACGCCGCTTTGAAAGCTGATGTACGGTGAATGTTGTCCGGAAGGGAAGTGGTCGGTAATGTACTTAAAGTGGCTATCACCGATCAGAGCTATGTGTGCCAGGGGGAGGAAAATGGGGCTTACCTTGCTCCGTCATCTTCGTACACGAAATCTAGGCAGCAGTAGAACTTTGAAGATGGTAGAGAACACAAGAGAAGAAAAACTTCGAACAAGGTAAAAGCACGATTTTGGCCTACGTTTCAGCAGAGAACTTGCTTTCCTCAGGGAAATCTCTCGCCTGGCAGGCCCGGTTTATATAGGGGTAGGACAATAGGTGAAAGGCGAGAAGGAAAGATGGAAGGGAAATTGAGCAAGCTGATTAGTTTGGGAGTATATCGGCTGAGATGTTGAGGGGGAAAGAAGGTTGTATAGTTTGAGCTGCGAGGTAGGTCACAGGAAAGTCGGCGGAGGGGGGGGGGTTTACTTCCGGGATTTTTTGGAGAGAACAGATGAGAGGGTGTTTGTTGACGCGCTGCAGGTGCATGCGGAAAGGTTCCCAGAACCGCTGCAAGCAGGCCAGGGGTTAAGAGTTGGGTCCTTATCAGAAACTATCTGCAAGATAGTTTCTGATTCTTGCAGATAGTTGCAGATTCTTGCAGATAGTTTGTATTCATTGGAGCTTGTGGCCGTTAATGGTCGCCGTGGTCACAGGCCTTAATTTTTAAATCCGGTGGGAATTGTCTGGCACCGGTATTCGAACCGCAGGCCTGCACGCCAGGCCGATGCTGAACTCGTCGCCGTTAGCACAGGACCGGTGCAATTGGAGATTATTGGGAGAGGCCTTTGTCTTGCAGTGGGCTTAGATAGGCTGGTGATGATATATATTGCGAATCAGAATAGGAAATTAGGGGCTCGTTGAAAATTACACAGAAATAAACGTTGGCAGTCAAGAAAATCTCAGAAAGGTAAGGGGAGGATGTGGTAGGTTATTGAAAGAGATAAAGAATTTGGAAAGAAAGAAAGTGGAGGAAAAATGCCGCCAGGTTGGATCCGAACTCATGACCTCCACTTTCTTTTTTTCTAAATTCTTTATCTGTTTCAATAACATACCACATCCTCCCCATTGCGTTCCGAGGTTTTCTTGACTGGCAACCTTTATTTCTGTGCCATATACATATATATATATATATATATGCATATAACTATACATATATACAGGACTTATTCAGAATGGTATGGCCTGATGGCTCCACCGAAGGAAAAACGTTTTCATGATTCACATATTGCTTAATTCTACAATTGAGTACGTGCGAACTCCAGTGTTCTGGTGCATGGGCGAATAGCTGGCAGCGTCTATTCACGGGAAGTGATCGTGTGATGAGCGTACGCCCGACGTTGCAGGGCTACTGATGTTAGAGAGTTTTAGAATGAAGTACGCCGCCGTACGCAACACTTAGGCGACACGCCATTTCTTGTTGCGTCATTCGTACTTGCGCATGCGCCGTACACTAAGCCGCTTATGCGTAAATTGGCAGCAAGCAGCGCGACAACCATCCACGGGTTCCGGCTCTTCTGCGGACCGTATTTGCTTTCGATGGCACAGTTATTTGCTTCCTGAGCGTTTTTAAAACACGTCGAGTAGTTTAGCATGTTTGCCCTCAGCGCATCTCTGTATCGTTGAGACATCACTTACTGTCCAGACAAAGCCTATGCCGCTAAGCAAGTGGCCGAAGCTTGGTGTGTCTGTTTTTGACGCTTCGCTTCGCGATTAAATGTGACGTTCTGCTTCTGCGGGTGGACAGCACTTCCCAGTGATCTAGACTATCTTTCCCAAGCGACGTACGACTGAACCTCGCATTGGGTATGTGCACTCTGCATGTCTAAAAGACGCCTTCTTGGCTAGAGCGTCAGAATTAAGTGCCTTGCTGTTCGTCCCCGGCAAACCGTGAGCGATGTAAGTGCCAGAATTTACGACGGACAGGACAAGGCATCCGGTAGCATGTCAATCGCGGTTTCTGGCATACAACACGTGTTCTAACGTTGTGTTCTTTTGAAAGGCGTCCTCTAAATAGTTTTGAAGTTAAATAAAATGTATCCGTCAAATCCGGACATTCGATTCCTGGCGTTCTGTGCGATTGCACGAAGGAAGTGCCAGAAGGGTTCAACGCTTTCTTATGGCGCGTGCTTAGGTAAGATAGTATTCATATGGAGTAATGGCGTGTTGCATTCAATACTAATGGGAAAACGTTTGTTTACACTTGTTTTGCATAGGCGTACAATGGATGCGCAGCTGAACAAGAGGGCGGGGGGTTCGATTCCCGCCGCAGCACCCGTGTTTTTTGATAGAGGCGAAAGCAAAAAAGCCGGGGTGTACAAGATATCGGCGCATGATACGATCCCCAGTGGTGAAATAATCCGGAGCCTTCCACTATGGCGCCTTATCGCCTTCATTTATGGGATCGTTAAACCCTACCAATCAATCAATAACGTGAATGTTCAAGCACCGGCACTCCGCTGGCGATCAGCTGGAAAGTCATTTCGCTAACCATTAGCGTGCCGATGCGCTAACGATGAGACGCTCTACTAAAACTCCTCTCCCAGTGTCTACGTAGCGTGACACAAAATGTACCCTTTTGCCTTAGGCAAAGGCACGAAATGTCGTGCTAAAACTCCCGTATATCTTAGCGCACCGCAACGCCGAGCAAGTTTTAAATCGTGTTTAAAGCTCCTGTGGAAATGCCATGTGATTAGGTGAGCTACGCAACAATAGAATTAGGGCTCGGCTTCTTCGATTAACAGTCTCGTACTCAGCGCGGACTTCACGAAATGCATTCCGGCCTTAGATTTTCCCATGGCTTCGGTAAGTCATCGGACTACCACCCGCCTATCCGCGGCGAGTCCGAGACTGTAAATCGAATAACCCCCGCTGTGGCGTAACGAAGAGGATGACGTAGGGACCGATCTACACTTGGGCGAATGAAATGCGAACACGAAATGATGCATAGCTCATGCAAAATTCGAAAATAATCTTCGTTGAGGCTAATAACGCCGCAATATATTGCTGTAGTTGGAAAGCGACATTTCCCAACTTTCTTGCTCTAGTTACCAAATGGGTAATGTTAAGTTGGTTGAAAAGAAATCGCGCTATTTGTATGTTATGGTTAATATCTGGGTGTCCAGGTTTCATTAGTTTTGGATTGTATGTGCAGGACGCAGCGCGTGCTGGGAATCTGCGCTTTTTGTGAACCTGAAAGTGCAAGACACTTCCACCCACCTCCCATATCCGAATTGTCCAACTACGCCAAACGTGACACTCTGGAACTCTCCATGCGGGCTTTTACATTGCGACTTCTTTCCTCAAATCTCAAGCCGTAAACTATGGATCCGTGTCGTAGGCCTAGTCAGGAGATTTAGGAAGCTCCAGCCCTTGCAGCCTCTGTAGAATCCACTTTGGTCATTACTAATTCCCGCCAACTGAACCAAATCCTTCCCTGGCGGCACGTGGTTTCGGGAAAACGTTGCATTTGTCTTCAGTGCAATGAGTTTCGAATGGAAAAGGGTGGTTGCCGACTTCGCGGGCGCTGCTGACGTCATTTTTTCTCGGCGGCCTTGCCGGGCGGCTTAAATCGGCGCTCGCCCAACGGCCTAACATTGCCGCCCCGTGGGCCCCTGTCGACCGCCGGCAAGTGCGAAAGTTGGGCGCGCTTGTTTTCAGTTTGTTTCAGTTCAGAGAGAGAATAATCTCGAAATTGTTATTTTAAACAAAGCCTGGGTGAGTTCACGCAAAACCATGAAAGAAACCCGTCATTGTGGCTCAGTAGACAAAGGCGTTGCGCTGCTGAGCACGAGGATGATGGTTCGATTCGCAGCCGCGGCGTCCGATTTTCTGATGGAGGCGAAAAGCAAAAAAAAAAAAAAAAAACTCCTGTGTGTACGAAATTTGGGCGCACGTTAAGGACCCCGTGTGGTTTTAACCCTCCACTGCGGCGCACCGCATCGCCGGCGTTGCGTAAGCGCGTTAAACCCTACAATCAATCAATCAATCAATCAATCAATCAATCAATCAATCAATCAATCAATCAATCAATCAATCATCATCAATCAATCAATCAATCAATCAATATCAATCAATCAATCATCAATCATCAATCCTCAAATCAAACTCGAAGAAACCGCAGATTGAACCATTACGCTGCTTACAATTGCGAGAAACGACAGGATTGCACCAACAAAAAAAGCGATGAAAAAGTGTAACCTAATACCCACACCATAGACCAGGTATTGTAGGCTTCCATCTACGTGAAAAAATAATGCGCAACCCCGTCGTTTTTTTATAGAACAAATCCAATGCTCAAGAACTCTAAACATTTTGATTTCGCGTGAACAGCGTGCCTATGGTGAAGGGGGGTGAGTTGGGTTGGAGAAGACGCACAGCAAAAAAGATTCCTGTATTGAAAGCCGCAACTGCCGAGCTCCCTACTTGCGATATCTGCTGTTTTCACAAGCTGCCCTCTTGCTAGTGTCAGGACAGCGCGCCTTACCTTATCCTGTCCGACACGGCACCCCGGTTCAAATTTTACAACCATGGAAGCGCAAGCGTACTCCCGAGAACATGACAAGCTGCGGGCGATCGGGTTAGATTGAACATAAAAGCTGGCAATGCTTCTTGGTGGGTTTGTTAATGTGCCAAATGGTAGCAGTGGCAGCTGCATACAACGCATGCATTTCGGTGTGGCCTTACACTGCTCCCCGCGCAATTCGACTGGCAATAAATACCGCAATATTAGGCCAGGTATTTCCGCGCACTGAAGCATCGCTTGGCAGCACCTTCGTCTTAATTGTGCGTTTCAGAGCAAAAAAAAATGGTTGCAGAGCCGAAACGACGACGCACGAGCAAGGAACAGACGGGACGAGCGCTAACTTTCAACTACTTTATCTGAGAAAACACACATGCAATATACACCGGTCAGGAATGAAGAAAAAAAAAACATAAGCAAGTAATCGCTAAAAGTGCACACACGCAAGTACACAAAACACACGTGGCACTAGGTAATCATCGCCGACATGAAACGTCACGCAGGAAGTCCAATTCTTTATGCGTCAGAGCCACTGAAGGCGCACTTATACAGTGTTCCTTCAGCCTGGCTATCTCGGCAGCTTCGATAATCTCCCGAACCGTCTTGTCTTTGGGCCTGGCCAAAATGCGGGTGCGTGTAAAATCGGGAATGCAGCCACAATCACGGCAGTGAATACCAAGGTGGACACTCACGGCACGAGTCACGTTGTAATCATGCTCGCGGAGCCTGTCGTTCGTGCAGCGGCCCGTCTGACCCACATACTCCTTATCGCAAACCACAAACCCCTTATCGCGGACCAAGGGAATCGAGTAGACGACGCCCTGGTTGCACTCGACAAACCTATTCTTTTGATTAACAGAGCAGGATTGGGGTTCTCTCTTGCCTCCATTGACGCGTTTGCATAGCGCCCCCAATTTGTTAGGTGCGGAGAACACGACATTGACGTTCCCACGTCTTCCTACCTTTTTGAGGCGGTGGGACACGTCATGAATGTATGGGATGACGACTACCTTTTTCCTATCTTTTTCGGTTAGGTCCCCCTGACTCGACACTTTGCTCAACTGCTTCTTCAAGCGCTCGGCAACAGACACGACCAGATTTGTAGGATACCCCACTGACGACAAGCGGTCCACTTGCTGATACAGGCTGGTACGCATAGCATGGTGGCAGGATTTCTTCAAAGCATTGCCTAAACACAAGTTAGCAACACCCCTCTTAACAAGTTTGGAGTGCGCAGACTTGTAAGGCAGTAACGGTTGTTTGCCCTAGCTCGTACTTCCAGCAAACGTGGCCTCTGCAAAACGTGAGCGTCAGATCCAGGAACCTGATCGAGCCATTCTCCAGCACCTCGTGGGTGACCTCCAAAGGCTCAAGGCACTGCCGAAAGCTCCTGAGCACATCGAGTACGAAGTCATGTGGAGGGTGTAGCCCAGTGTCACACAGAATCAGATAGTCATCCACATAGCGAAACACTTTCCGAACACAAGTGCCCTCCAAAGTGCTCGCGAGAACTCTGTCCTTCTCTGCTAGAAACAGGTCGCTCAAGACTGGCGCTAGGCATGAGCCGATGCAAACGCCTGTTTTTGAAGGTAGACCCACCCATCATACATCACACACGTGGATTTCAGGTACAGGCCCAGCAGCTCCAGAAAGCCCTGGACTGACACACCGCACGCATTCTGGAATGCGATTGCACCGTATGAGTCGATACTATTCTTGACGCACTCCAACAACTCACGTTGAGGTATAGAGTAGTACAGATCTTTAGCGTCTATAGAGGCACCTACAAGGTCGGAATTAGGATTGTCACGCAAAAACTCTATTACTTCGTCAGAAGATCTCACCAAGAACGGATCGTCCACTGCCAGCAGCTTCAGTTTTCCTTGTAGGAAAAGAGCAATTGCCTTCTGATATGTACCTTTCTCCGAAATTATCACCCGAAAGGGGCACTCCGGTTTGTGGGTCTTGGCAGTAAAGAAAATGCCGAGGTAAGGTTTCGTGCTAGGCTGAATCGAACGAACAAGGGAATCAAGCCCTAACCTCGTACAAAGTTTCTTCTCAGTGTGTTTTCTCAGATAAAGTAGTTGAAAGTTAGCGCTCGTCCCGTCTGTTCCTTGCTCGTCCGTCGTCGTTGCTGCGCTGCAACCATTTTAACTATGTACCAACAAGCCCAACTGGTTCTGAAGTTTCAGAGCAACATGGTGGTGGAGAAATGGGTTACTGTGAAGCACTTCCTCCCCGGAAATCGCCGCGGTAGTAGAAACGCAGTGAACGGCAATAGGCACGTACAGCTGCCCCAAAACATGAGCAGAGCACGGGGGCTGTGGCTGGAGCACGCAAAACTGCTTGCCAGCACTATCAATGAATAGTAGAGCCTGAGATAGCGAGAGTAGGAGGGCAGATTCTAATTTGCCCATCTTGATAGGCTTACGCTCGTCGTATCTCCGGCTGAAGCAAGCAAAGCCGCCCTGCTTTCCTCCCTGATGGCCAGGAGCGCTTGCAATGCTTACCACTTAAGCTGGGATACCCTTCTCTTCCAACGTAACTTCCTGAAATTTGTGCAATAGAGACGACTTGTTTTGAGGCAGCTGGACTCCGAAAAGCTCACTCCCTTAATTCTCATGAGCACCTATTAAACCCATGAATGCAATGCAGCCTGTACACGCATGTACTGCACGTTTTTATTCATTCTGCATGCGCTTCCTTGCAGAAAGAGTATTTAAGGCCACAGTGGCTCAATGATTCACGAGCGTTTAAGCCTCAGGGCCCAACAAACTTACCGCCCTGGTATTTGCGAGCCACGGCAGGGCCGTGGACAAAGTGGTGGTATTCTTCACAAAACAGAACCCATACGCCCCTGAAGATGAGTTTTCCTCACGTCGCGGGCAAACAGATTCGTGCATAAAGAATCCGAAGCACTCCTCACGAGCCACGATGACAGCAGAGCGGCTCAACTTGAGCCGGCGATATGGCGAGCATCAGCGTATCGAGATGAACCAGCAGGATGTGCCCACGTACTCTCACTACCTGCGGCGCATCTATTCATATCTCGCCCTGGATTGCTGTTTTGCCTGCTCTGCCACTGCTGTCGTGCTGCGTGTACCTTTGGAGACCCGTACAGTTGAGCTTGCCTTCTTTGTGAGCTGGTGCGGTGTGACGACTCTGCAGGGGTTGAGGAGAGTTACCGGAGGAAACTTCACATGAAGCCGCAATCCGTCCTCGACTCGGTGCCCCTGTAGTTGCTGCCTCTGCGATTTGAAAAAAAAAGATGGGTCGTTTTTTTAAAGCGAACGCAACGTCTTTTTTCCCTTTACGCGTTTGTGATAATTCATGGGAGCGAAAAAAGTAGACCGTAAATTGCGAATATTCACATTAGGCTAGCGATAACGACATGATGAATAGGTGGGCTGCGCTTACCTTTAATGGCAATCGTCAACACTCGAACGTCGCGGACTCAAGCCGACGGAAACACAGAAAATAGTAGTTTTGTTGTCTCGGGTTTCGCGAACTAGAGGAAGACGATTTGGTCGGAGCAGAGACGGCGCGAACGCCATTTTCCCTCCGCCGGGAAGTCCTCTGAGTCCGCGCGGTTTACGTACTACATCCACCAAGCCTCGAAACTGCCGCATGAAACAAAAAAAAATGTGGTTCAGCCCTCTTTCATAGGAATCGGTAAAACACGAACGTGAGATGTGGCTTCACAGGATGAGTTGAATGTTTATTCTGCATCAATGTGAACTTCCAGATTGCTATTTACACTTAGTCGGTATGGCACTGTCAGTCTTATCAACATTAGACACAGGACTGCAAGCACCGGAACCCTGCGTAAACCCGAATCAAACGACACGTGCTCGCAAATCATGCCACTTAACCAAAATGGGTTGCCAGCGAATGGTTTGGTGAACTCACGGTCCGCTGCAGCGAAACAGCATGATTTGCGGGGCTGTCTTGAGAGTGTGCTTGGCGAGCGACAACCTGAGCGCCGCTTTCACAAATTTCCGACCAGTGTGTCCCTGCCATCCCTTCTTCCGCGGAGTGTACGGCAGACTGTTTCGTTGCGACGAGCCCAGCTGGCGCTAACTGTCGGCGCTCATTAGCATCGTGATGCACTACTTCAATTCACGTCTCTTAGACGGCAGCACCATGAGAATGGAAGCGGTTATGAGAAAGATATAAGGCGCGCTCATAAAGCTCTCTGCGATTCATCTCGTAGCCGTGTCGGTAAAGCGCCTGGCACCTCCCGTTGCGGCGACGGATCACCCGGCTCTATACCTGGCGAGCCGCGTTTTTCTGGCGATGTCATTTCCCTGACGCATGTGACGTCGGTGAGAGCTTTGTGGAACGCGGCATAAAACACTTTCGTGTTAAAATGCATTGATCAAAGCATGAATCAATGTTTAAATGAGGAAATCATAAAAGTCGCATGCCGCCACAAATTCACTTAGCCATCAAAGTGTGTGCGCAGAAGGTGCGTTCACTTTCAATGAATCTTCGCGCACCTGCAATACCCAGGGTATATTTACACAATACTTACCAAGAATCCACTCCTACATGACTGTCATGCCTAGTTAACTTCACGTAAACATGGGAGAAATATTAAAAAAAAACACAGAAGAGTGCCTTTGATTGGAATATTTTGAATTCATTGAAGCTTGAACAAACTTAATTTGCTCACCGTCAAGTTGGAAAGACGAAAACCTTGGCCGAACTAATCGGCTCCGTGTTGCGGCTCCGCAGAGCTACGCAAGACGGGCGATGCTCCTTCCTCCGCGGACCAATTTTGAGAATACATTCGAATATATTTTATAATAACGCAAACATATGAGCCTGCGGAGATCCTTAGGCAACCCTCGAAACCCTCTAACCGCAAGCTCGCTCCCGCATGCACCTATCTGGCCCGCCGGGAACGCCGAGAGGGAGAAAAAAAAGATCGGCGCGGGTGAGCTCTTGCCCAAGTGTCAGGAATGGCGGAAGCATGGAACGGGCTAAAAAGAGAAACGCTGAGGAGAAGTGAAACGGCGCATCGCCGGAAGCACCCTGCCGCTAAAATCGCTACCATTTTTAAAACCGAAACTAGCCGAAGTGGCCTACGAGTGGCTAAGGCACGACAGCGTGCGCTCTACCGGCCCACGACCGGGAAGGATGAGCGGCGGGCTAGCACACGTTCGCCGCTCCTCCAGTCCGGCCGTGACCGGCCTTATCGTTTAACGCATCGCCGTCCTGGAACCTCTGGGAAATGGCAACTTCGACGTACCACCCTTTCCGTCATTCTGTCGTCATTCAGTCTGTCTCCGCTTTCCTGCTTCATCTATATTCCTGCTCTCGGTTACAGCTATGCAATGGCGGGGGAGTATACGAAAACAGAGAATGTGGCGCAGTAAAACGCAATGGATGCTTGAGTGCTGCTGTAGACATTTACTCTTTGAACTGCGCAACCAACGCGATATAAAAAGACCTTAGCTTCACTGACCAAAATAAACCGGTGTACGCGTGACCTGACCAATAGAGCTAAGCATGCCGCTTGCTTGCCGTGCGGCTTTATTATCATAAAAAAATTAAAGCTGTTCCCCTCAATGTGTAGCCTTTAGGAAGTGCACAGCAGTGACTCGCCGTAATGGGCTGTAGCGCCATTATCCGCTATCTACTACCAGCCAATTCAAATCAAATTTCCCGCCTTCGCAGTGCTCGCGCACCCCCTGTCGGAAACTGCCTAACGGGAGTGCTGTTCTTTTTCTGCTTGCTTTTCCTCTCGCACGTGCCAGAGCTGCACATACACTTTTTTCGCTTACTATTGTGAAAACCAACCTAACGAGCTTTCCTAAGTGAACGCGCGCTCGGCCAGTTAATTACGTAAATGTTGCCTCAAATGTTCCTCCAGTTTTCTTTGCGCTAAACAACGGGTAGAATGAAGCATAATTTGAAACCATGAAGGCAGTTTATTTCAGTATCGTTCAATGCGCTCAACAATCTCCTTCAATTCGAGCAATAAAACGAGGCTTATATACACGTCAACAGCCCGTGCTTGTTGCTGGCTAAATCGCTCGCCTGAAGTCGTTTTTGTACAGAACCGCCCTGTAACGTCTGTCTCCCGAATCGTCCGTGTACCGGAAATAATCATACCCCGATCCGGCGCACACCACTACGGCGCACCTATATCCCGAATCCTCCAAAATCGCAAGTTGATAGAGTGAACCATCTGGGCATAAAAGTAATTTTTCCATTAGTGACAGCACGCGGAAACATCTTTTACTTGCGTTTTAGCTGTGGAAAAATAAAGCAATTGATTGAAACCTTGAAATAAACACGTGAGTATAGTACTCGACGTGTTTCCGCCGGCTTTGGACGAGTTTTCCGCGAATGTTATTATCAAATTACAAATTAAAGCACTTCACTCCTAGCATTGTGACGAAGAAAATGAACTTTCCGAAACCCTTCTAGGGATCTCACGCGTCCAAAAAGCTCATTTTCCACCTCAAATCAGTTACTAACGCAAAAGAGTTATTAGGGTGGTTTTTTCATATTTCAGTGGCTGCTAGCCGCGCGCTATCATCTCGGCTCATCAAGCGTCCAGGGAAATAGGTCGCCACTAACAGGCGGAAGCTATGTGTGAGGCAGCCAGATACGAGGGCTCGCCTGAATATGGAATATCGCGCAGCTGCAGCTGAAGCGGGGAGAGGTGGAGCATCATACTAGAGCGCAGACGAAAGGAAGGATACGAATTTTAAGCAGGTGCCACCCCTGCGCAGTAAATTTCATCCTACGTACACTCGGTGGCATCATGCTTGGCCGACACGGTCTCCAGCCGTGCCTACAATTGATATCATCACACCACAGTCCCTCTACAGCGGTTGGAAAAATTTATCCACGGTAATTTACGTGACGAAGCTACACGGGGTATTTTAGGCGTGGCGTAGTCGACGGTTCCGAATTAATTTCGACCACCTGAGGATGTTTCGATTAATTGTGAATTATCATCGTAATCGAAACTCGGATTAATTTCGACCACTTGAACATTCACTGCAATTTCGGCAGCCGAGCCTTTTTTTGTTGTTTTTTGTTAGTCTTGTTTCTTTCTGTTTCTATATTGTTTTCGGTTCTGCCTTCGTTGAAACCAGTGTTTGAAAAAACGACGAACTGCGACGAGGGAGCAAGTCGAAAATACCCATAAAAGTAAGTACGGTTGTCCTCCCAGAGAACAGTTACGAAAAAGGGCTGGACATGCCTCTAGGGACAGGCAGAAGAACCTATCTAACAATCACTCAAATACAGAAAATCTTTAAGAAATTGCCGACATTATCAACCACCTAACATAGGAAAGTGCAGCAATGAGAGGAGAAGAAAAGGCAACAGCCATGCATCCACGGATCCTGAGCAAGATATCGCAGAGCTACCGTATCATAAATTTATCCGCACCGAAGGAAACCAAACAAACATCTTCACCAAGACAGTCTATAAATCAGCCCTAAACTTTGCAATTTTTACCGCGAGAGGCACTGACTACCAGTGAACCACCAAAGTAGCAAAACAGTAACTAGGATACGGGTCTAAAAGAAGGCGGGGGCGAAATAAGTAAAATTAGGGGGCAATGAATGAACTCGGGCAGGGCACGACACCAGCGGGTGAAGGTCAATGGAGATATCTTGGTCCTGCAGCGTACCTGAATATGCAGTTGGCATTAATGGTAATGAAACATTGCTCAAACTTCGGGCCTTCATAATAAATTTGAAGCAAGTAGAGCAACCACTTTGCTAGCTCCAGGAGATCGGTGGAAAAAGAATAACAATACCGGCGAGCAGGGTAAGCACATGATGTAGAGGCTCCCTACATGAGCTACGAGATTCAGTATGGGTTCTTGAAGGAGCGGTAAGTCCAGATATCATTTCAAAGCAAACTACCACGTAAACGTCCCCCGTTTAAGCCTCGTTGATCTGCCGTGGAGAGCTGTGGCTGGCATTACTCCACGACAGGCTTTTAGGGCATATAGATTTATCGGTTGTTGTAAATAAACACAAAATTTGCGTAATGAAAATAGTAACACAGTGCTACTGCAAATGACAGTCTACTTGCTGTGCGACGACAGTTCGGTTTTCAGAGCGAAGCTCATTAGGGGCTGAGGCTGTTGGCGTCTTCTGTCGTCGTCGTCCTCGGACACCTCACCACAGTCATAATCGTTGTTCGTTTCTGGTAGTGACGGCCGGAAAACACCGGGAAATCGTTTGCGCCTAAGGCTAGAACGTTACGCGGCGTAAAAAGACACCTGACACTCGTTTACGCCCCGCTCTGGAGCGCTTTGCAACGCCTACTAAAAAATACCTAGAGTCATTTACGCCTCCTGTTAGAGAGCTTCGTGCTTCAAAGACAAGATACTTCTACAGCCAGGCTGTATACTTGTATTACCTAACCGTTTTACCTCCGTAAGCGAAAACGCCAAACTGCCAAGAATACAATTTTACACTCCATGCTTCGTATCCTGCCAGGTTTCACCTTAGTGGAAATTGCACGGAATTTTTTCATCCTACTTCTGCCATTCCGTCTTGTTTGTCCCATAAAGTACTGATGTCCTGTTTTCGCACGACGGCATAGTTTCAAAATTAACGCCGAGAAAGTTGATCAAACGAAATGTGTGCCGACTCATATATTATCAAGGTGAACTTAAATATTTATTTGTATATTCAAACAATAAACTTCATTTCTCAAAAATTTACAAGAGCGATTTGAAGTTTCTTTGCGAAGACGACTTTGAGGATACATTATTTCACCTTGAGACCATTGTCAAGCAAATAACTGAAAAGGAACAGGAAGATCGAACATTTTGGGCATTTCAGTTGTCTGCCAGATGGGTGCAAGTGTCCAAAAGATGAGAACAGTGGATGTACAGATGCAACAAAAGTAAACAGAGCCCAGCTTCGTCAAATTGGGATATTCACAATTTAATGCTGGCGCCACCCCACGTAGCGTATGTATACAGGATAATATTTTACAAGACATTTATTTAAATATCACTTCTAGGTTGCTGGCTAGCTACTTGGCGGAACAATCAACTGAAAACCTCCAACCCCTGCTCCTTTAACATTTTCTAGCACCTGTAAGCTGCGCTGAGGCTTATGCCGTCGCGGAAGTGGGCCTGTGTGGTTTCTGGCACTACTGCTCTAGTGAAGCACGTTTTCCTTTTATTTTGGAATCGACATATACAGCAACCTGCTGTCAATATTGCGGGCAATGCATCTTGTGCGGCTGCGCCACCTGTACGGGAACGAATAATTTTACAACAGAGTCTTGCGGCATAAAGTCCTTGTTTTGAAATCCATAATACTGCATAAAAATAAAGGCCTGCTTAAAAAAACGGGACACAACCGTTGGGGTGTTCAGTTTTCTACCTCCATGAACGTAACCACGTTAAGAATGTTGTGTTTTCGTTTGCCGAATTCTCATATCAAATGGAGCTCGTGCTTGACAAGCAACGCTACACTTCCTTGATCGTTGTGCCCGAAAGCAGCACTGAAGAGCCAGCTTAGCAGATCAGTCATGTTACCTTTATAAAAAGCACCAGACATATGCAACATACCTTAGTTTATATCAACATGAGTTCCATTTGCACACTGTTGGACGGCGGAGCCCTAGCACTGTCAACATAAAGCCCACTGTCTAAAAGCTGTCTGAAGTCTATGGTTAGTGCTTCCGTACCACCATCTTCCTTGATTGAGCGTATGATTATCTTCGCTACTCTAGCATCTCTCGTCTTGGCGATTTTGCTTTGGAATAAAAAAGACTTATAAAAACCCCATCGCTGGGCATTTGTTGGGTCTGTTGCAGCGAAAAAATATTTATTCAACCAATTACGGTGACGAAACACCCTAATTCCCCAACGATACACAAATTTAATTAGCGTGTGCCGCGCTACGCCAAGTTTTGAGTGGAATAAAATAATACTGCTCCATCACTTATAGCCGTCGCATGGCACAGAGCAAGTTGGGGTCTTGTGTGCAGCGGGATATATCGAGGGGCCATAAGCAGGGTGGCCTTCTTGGTAAACTTTCGTACCACCGATGAAACGTTTGCTCCGTATCCTGGTTTGCTCTGCAGGCATCGAGTTATTGCTATGATGATTCCAAAGAAACCACTCCAGCGTTAATAAACTCACATATTCTTCTAAAATAAAAGAGCTTACTTCGGCTGCAGTCGAGAGCAATCCAGCTTAGACGCCGTTTTGCCTCATCAGGTCGGATTGGACGACAGTAGAAGGTTGTTCATGGTGAATTGGTGTACGTGGTTTTGCAGCCCACTACCCTGCAATTTGTGTTTCACTGTGGCATTATTAACAAAAGGAGAGAATACGCATTCGCCGCCGAAAGAGGCGCCCTATTGGATTGAAACTGCATTAGAAGCGAGCCTCAACACCCGTCTCTTTACACGTGTTCCGCCCCCGACCCCCATTCCTATTTTGCGTTTCAGCGCCCCGTATAGTTTTGTTCCTTTGCTGTTCAGCCAGTCATAGCCCCGAAACACCAAACAGCGCTAACAAATGAGCACGAGGGCGTCTGCACTAACCCCGCAACGGCCGCTGAAAGGGACGCGTTAGATGAGCTATTGGCGGACTAACCGAGCCGTTATTCAGAAGCTTTGTCCATTTCACAAGTTTCCTTTTTAAGCCAGCCCTAATTGCCGAATGCCAAAACCAAACTGCGACTCAACGCAAGCACAGTGGGCGTTCTGCGTTCTTTTAGAGCCGACAATTTAACGCCGAGAATCTTGCAGTTAGAATATGAATATACCAGTTATTGCCTTGTTGGGGAATCGCCAGCGGAACAGGAACGCAAGAAGTACTGCTCACCCGTTTGAAATTGCCGGAGAAGCATTCCGCCTCTCGAAGAAGAGTATGTGGTGCCTGTGCGCCGAGCTCCAAGATCGATGTGCCCGTGGCACCGTGCACTCACTGTATCGGATGAAGTTATATGTGACTTTCGATTCTTTGATCCCGGTAATTTCAGCTACAGCGGTTGATGGCGAGCACACGAAGCCTGCGTGAGCCGGTCATCTGCGCGTCATCATCAGAGTGAAATAAATGATCACCTGCGGGCATCATATTGGACTAGCACAGATCCAAAACTTCGTTAGAACTCGGCATGGAATTTATAATTTTTCTGAAGCGTGACGAACATACATATGAGCTATACTTTCACAGGGTTGACTCAAAGCAGACACTCAGTTGAGAAAAAAATTCGCCAGTATCACGGATGTTGCTCAGACCAAACACAGAAACGCGCGGGTCAGTACGCCCTAAACGGTTTGTGCCAAAATAAATAACAATAGTAACTCTTCTTAATACATGGTCAATCTAGACGTAAACGTTGGGTCCAAGCGAGACAGCACGGAATAGCCAAAGGATTGTTTACGTTTTCTCCCGCAGAAAGAGCTGGCGGCAGCTTTCATCTTCGATTTCGTCCCTTTGTGCTGGAAAACAACTCATCTTCAACAAAATGTTTTCAAGTTTATATAAGAATGGTCGGAAATACACACGTAAAGATTCTTTGAATGAGGCATAGTTGTTTAAAAGTGTTGCAAAAAAAAACACTTGCGGAAACACCTCCGCATATTCCGCTTACAACGAGACGTTAGTCACAATACAATGGACGCAATACAGGCGTACCAATACGGACAATCTGAAATTCTGCTCAATATCTTGTTTGCACCCGTACACATGGAAAACCGGCACTATTAACTCCTTTACAATAATTGGAGGACATTTGTAGTGTTGAATAATCCACGAACAGCTGAAGTTTGAATCTTTTTACCTGCACTCCCGTGAAACGTGCTGCCAGCGCCCTCTTCATTGGATCCAGCATGAGTCATTGATCCATGACACACCAAACAATATCCCCCTTTCATCTCGGGTTAACGACAGGTAATCTCAGTCGCATGGTTGTTGAAATAAACTTTGTAAACTTCTAACAAAGAAAAAAATTAGCTACACTTGAAAACCGAGTTAAAATATTTAAATATTACTTTATACCAGCACATTTTATATATTTGTATTTGCGCCTAACTAAACAAACACGTTTGCACTTTGTTATAGGTAAAATTTTATAATTTCTTTATTTAAAGCAAATTACCTGTTAAATATATACAAAAAGTTCACGTGCAAAAGTGGTAGGCCTTTTTTTTTTATTTCAGTATACAGATATGCCACGAAGCGGGTTTTACACTACTTAATTATTAGGCATTGGACAGCTTATTTCTACGAAAACCGCGCCATCTCCAATAACGCGAAACTGGGGAGACTCGAATCATGAATGCAGTGTATAAGGTATGATGCCGTTTCGGTGATGCGGCTTCAATGTATTATTGGTTTCATTTATGATGAAGTGTGTACTAAGTTTCGATGCTGAGAGCTCGCGCATTAGGCCTTGGCGGCATTGCATGTTTCCCCACGGAGATGAAACTCTTGGTTGCAGAGGTAACAGTTTGCTATAACGGTCGCCTGGCTTCGAAGCACGAACCGTTTCAAGCGTGAATCGTCGAAAAATGATCACACGGTGGATATTTAGTACGCATTAGGTTCTACCACAAGGCGGTCGGTAAACGAGGTAAAACGTGTTTAGTGCGGTGAATACATAGACGCCGACAGCGGCGACCCTAAAGTGTTTCGCCCCTAAAAACGGTCCGTTTTAGAGGCGAAATTACACGTTTCGCGCATATTCCACCCCAAATTGTGGGAAGCACGACTGACGTCGTCGGCACTGGCCAGCTGATTGCCTGCTACCGTGTTACAATAGCGGCCACACAATCCCCTTTCTCGGCGTTCGCCTTCCCTTTAGGCTGCACGGCCACTTACCAGAGGTCGGTAGTCTCCAGCTAACAATGCACCCACTGCTGTACTACCATCGTTCCTCCATAAGCGCGTGCGCGAACCCCACAATCCTTTCGGGAGCATTATTAGGCTCATGTACACAACGAGTTGGAGTGGCGAGAGATGGGTGCACCTGAATCGATGCCCGTCTTCGCAGGCAACTTCGCTGCATCCTAGGCGTTCCCTGCATCGAGCGCGTTTTCTTTGCAACCACGCCTCCCTTGTCCGGTGGGGATACTATGTTTTTTTTGGAAAGTGGAGAATTACCACGCCGTATCATTGAGAGTATGCATAATTGTTTTTTTATCACCTTCATTTTAATATATGATACTTCTAAACCTCCTTTACAAACGCATATCCCAATATTTAGTTGCGTTGGAACTGCCGTAAATTAGGATGGCGTTGGCTTTCGGCTCATGCGTTATAAAATAAATCTCTGCCCTTTTATTTTACTGCGAGACATGTCGAACGAAACTCGGGAGAGCCCGAGAAATTTCCTCCGCCAATCCATAATTTCATTTCACTGTCACAAGGTGAACGCGATGTTGTGCTTTCCGAATGAAGATAAAGGAGAGTATTGCAGATCTGCCCATTGTGCGCAGAAACATAATTGCAAGTACTCAATCATATATGCGTGACAATTTCCAACAAAATTTTTTCCTATATATACTGAACGAACATTGGCTAATTAAAATTTACCAGATTGTCATGCCCTCAATGACAAATGTGGCGCGTCTCGGGCACGCATAAAAACGACAATCCAGGGGCTATCTCGTCAGCGCCATTATCACCCCAGTTTTCGCAGCGGTTTCTCAGATCTGCGTATTCTCA
>JABSTR010001727.1:0-52795 GCA_013339765.2 Haemaphysalis longicornis
TGGAGCACGCAGGTATGCTTCTTTGTTGCAACATCTTTGTTTGCTTTAAATTTGTTAAGGGTGGGTGCACCAGCGTAGCCTAGTGCCATTGTCGGAGAGTGGAATAATGTTTTGTCTATGTGTTGATGTAGACGGTGATAGATTGACCGTTTCATGCTCTGCACAGCTACAAGTGCCAGCAGCGGCATGCTGCAACAAGGGCCTGACCAACATAGGCAAGAAGGTACGCCAGTCACTTGTGTACTGCTTTTTTGCAATATTACCTTTTTTTCATATAAATTTGTTAGGCGTTTGAGCTAAACATGTGAATAATTTGACCAGGACTGCAAATATCACAAGGCCCGGGCACCCGTGCAGAAAACTGTAAGCTATTTTGTTTTTTTAGTGCTGTCATATGATTCTTCGAACTGCATCAAAAAAACTTTCTGAATTTTAGGTGGTCCAGGAAATTCTTCAAAGGCCCTGAGTTGTGCTGGTACGTGGGTGAAGTGTTAAAGAGTCAACTTCATAAGTTAAACAATATTTGTTGTAAACATCACGTTCTTGCTGGCAGAGTTTCAGAGGCGTGTGCTGACCTCCTTAAGCATAATTCGGCACACCCAGATGGAAATTTTGGAGAGCCTTCATGGACTTACAACCAAAAATAACGGCAATGTTGGTCCACCTACTGAGCCTGTAATGGCAGGCCTACTGGGTTCTATTGAGGCCGTGCTGGCCTTTGACGAGAACCTTACGGGTGGCTACCGTGAGGCCTTGGTGAGTGCATATATATTGTAGTCAAGCTTTTCAATAAATTTGCAACCACTGCAAACATTTGTAGCCAAGCATGCAGGGTCATCCTGCAAGAAAAGCCTTGGCAACGATTCCTCAGTGTATTGCAATGCTGAGGGTGATCGCAATATAATAATTTGTTACAGATTGCTGAACTTGCCTCCTTTGGAGGAAAGGCAATACCAGCATCGGTGAAGGCCATCATGCCACACATGCTGACGGATGGAGTCGCCCAGCAATTCAGCATGGAAGGCCGCAAGGGCAAAGAGAGGTTTCCGGGCCTCAAGCTCTGCCAAGTGATTGTCGGTACGCACAATTTTTTGGGGCAATCTGTTTCTATTCCAAATATGCCTCTTTGTTGCATTTCCAACGCAGTAAGGCAGACCAAATTCCTTGGCGACAGCCCGCGAAGCGAGTGGAAATCCACATCAGGAGTGGCTCAAGAGGGCCAAAGAAAGGGCTGCGCTTGGCGTTAAAAAACCTAAAAGAGAAGAAAACCTAAAGGAACAAAAATTGGAATAAAAATCGACTGCTATTAAACCCTGTGGTTATTTTTTTTCACTCGCAATATAACCGCATTGAGCATGGCTGCGTGCGCAAACAAGTGGTTCATTTTCAGAAATTACATGCTCGCAAATGAAGATAGGTCTTTACACAGGAAGAAGGTTAATCTCAACGGTACAAATTAAGGGGATAGAACTTCTTCAGTACTCAAAACTCGGTCTCTATGCCGACGAGCAGGCAGGAAGTCAAATTATACGTCCTCCTTTTTCCGTACTATTTTGCATGTTGGCTAGAAACTGCTGAAAGGCTGTTTTTTAATGGCTGTATAATTTGTTTTTACCTCATACTGAGCAGACTTAATGCATGTCATTGAGGTTGGATTTTTTCATACAAAGCTTTTATGGCCAAGATCCGGGATTCTATAGCAACCCTGTGCCTGTGCACAAAAAAATGCGATGTGGTATAAGCCAGCTTACAAAAATCACGCTTGATTTGGCCATAATTATGGCCAAATCAAGCGCATATACAAAGAATTTCAGAGCCACAAACAAAAGTGATTAGTCACAACGTCGCCCCTCATGTCGGAGCTTAGGTGTGTCACTGAATGATAGTGTGTGTGTGCCTGGTAAAATGACTAAGCGTGTGGTTGGAAAATGAATGTCTCAGCGTCGTACACCATTCAAAACATATTTGGACCTCGTACGTCTCATCGCCTCTTCGGAGGCGAGAAATACCCACCATTTGTAGCTAGAGTAAAAAAGGGGGTTTACATAAATGTTTTTCTTCAACGTGACTGCCATCAATCTTAAGACAAATTTTCTTTTTCCTTTCACTTAAATTCTGTGTCATTTCGCGTGCTACTGTAAACCTCGCTGGCAGGTCAGCCAGAATGCAGAGATACTTTTTGTTATTCAAGCTTTGAGAACTTGTGTAGTAGAGTTAGCCAGAATGCGTAGATACTTTTTGTTATTCAAGCTTTGAGAACTTGTGTAGTAGACCCTATTAAAAATACAGCTTAGGCGTGACCATTTGCATTGTAACCCAATATAGGGCACGACTTGAACTTTTAAAATGTACATCCATTTTTTGTCTGCTGCTGGATGTCCCGACGTACATCCAGAAATGTATGTCCAAAAATGGATGTGTACTGTACGTACGCTGGACGTCCGTTCTCGGCAATGGACGTCCGGCTGTTCTTCGGACGTCCCACGGACGTACATGGTTGCTTGGGTAGTGGGGAGTATGTCGGGCAAATACTCCTACTCGCAGGTGTGTGCACATTTTTGTCGATTTAACTGAATCTTCGAATTTCACACCTACTTATGCTTTTGAAATGTGTGTTTGAATGTTCGAAGTTACATGTCTAGCCCTTAACGCTGCTCTGCCGGATTCACTGCCACAATGAAGGATTGGGGCGCTTCGATTATCAGTCACCATATCACCATGTAATGCCCTCAGAAAAGCAATCCTGCATTCGTTTTTGCACATGTATTTAGCGCTAGGGGTATCCGTGGGCTACCCGCAGGCTTCCGCGCTGGGTCTTGGACTGTAAATCGAACAATTCCACTAGTAAAAGTTGGCCAAAAACGATCGTTTTCAATGACGGAACGGGTGGTTTGGTACATGGGGGGCGCTTGATTGTTCTGCGGACTGTCCGTTCTGCGGACTGTCCGAGAGCATCTGCTTATTACGCGTGGATTGAGATTGCTTGTGTCCGGGCATGTGTGACCATTATAGGCATAACTTCTTTCTCCACTTGCCTGTTTTTCCATCACACCTTTTAAAAGTCCAATCTGTTATTTTTTAGGGTTTTTATGCAGCCACGGCAGAAGACATGGCGATGAAGCGGCGTACGAAGCGAGCGCTCCCCTTCCCCGCATTAATGCTTCTGACCTTGAGGGTGAAATGACGATGAGGCGGCAGCTGCGCGGAAAAAGCAAGACAGGTGACCTGATTTTCCAAAGGCCAAAGTATTTGTGCCATATCTGAGTGTGTATTTCCATTGTCACCTATTTCTTTAGTTTTTACTGGAATACTTTGATATTACAGGACCAAAAAAACGTTGCAATCAGGCCGCTTCAACCAAAGCGGCAATTTCAAGCCGTTTTGGAACAGCACACAAGACATATGCTGGAGGCGAATGCACTGCGATTCCCACTCGAGGGACTGCACAGGTGAAGAACCTTCATGTTGTTCTGTGCCATTTAGGAGTTTTAGGTTGATTTTTATTCTAACAGACCTCTAAGAAATTTACCGTTGGTTTTGCTCGTGTTCTTCAGGATGTAAAACCGTGCAGTATAAAAAAACTCCAGGCGAAACACAATCACCTCTTCCCAGCGTTTTTAATATCTAGTTTTATAGTTATCAGGAGATAATTGTGCATGTGACTATACTTAACTAGCTGCAAAGCTGCTATGAGACATGTCAACACTAAAAGGAACAATATATTTTAAATGCCTAATTGTCCGTGCATAGCTCTAATGCCTTTTGTGGAGGTTTTTTCTCAGAAGCATTATTACAGGTCCGACCCTACCATTTGTTTGAGATCCAGTCATTTATGGGCACCTGTTCGGTCGTCGTCGCTAACTGCAAATGCCAAACAAGATGCTTGCTAGGAGGTTGCACGGCACAATTATTGCCATTTCACATGCCTGCACTCTCTTCCCCCTCCCTCCAAAACAAGGATATTTATGCTGTGAATGCAGTTCCAGTTCAGGTGTAATTTTTACTATTATGATTGACCTCACTAGTTGTTGCTTGTTCGCTTCAATGGACGTTTTTCCAGTAGCGCTCTCCGCATGCGCTACTCTCGCTCCAGCAACCGATCCGCCACTCTTGGGAGCAAAATGTAAACAAAATGATGCCATATTGGATTAGCCAGGAGCGAACGCCGAGCCAGCTAAGTGCTGCTCCGTTTTCCTTAAAAGTGGCCGATAGGTAGGCGCTACAGCTGCATTTGAAATTTTTTTCTGCCACCAAAACCAATGCGTGGCGCCTGGGACGGCTTCCTCAACTGTGCGGGTAAGGTGGGAAAAGAGGGGGCGTCTTCGTTTATAATCTCCCAAGTGTAGTTTGAGCGGCCACCGCAAGAGGGCTATGCTACTGGAAAAAGGTACATTCAGGCATTGTTAGCCTGGGTATTTTGACCCGGAACACGAGTTACGTTTTTATGTGCAGGCACCAAAAAAACGCCGACAGGAACCTGAGAGCTCCTCAGAGTCAGATGATGAGCTCATTTCTACTGGGGAGCTTGAGAAATTCAAAAAAGAGGCGCTATTTTGGCGCCAGCAGGTCGAGCTTGAGCAGCAGCACACTGCTTCTCTTCGAGAACGCATTAAGTTTCTTGAAGGGAAAGTAGGGAGCCAGTTGAGCTCAGGTGAGTTTTTGTGTCCTTTTTTTAATCGTGGTTTTGTGGTTGTGTGGATGTGCATAGATACTGATCTTCTTTCCTTTTTTAGTACACCAGTTGCTGCAAAGCGTTGCAGTGAGTGTGAATGGTAAGAACATTTTGAAGTACTGGTTGTTCCAAACTGGGGTGTCATAGTTTTTAGGGTGTTCAGTATGACTACGTTTAATTTTTTGTGTGGGCCTAGATGGCTGGCATGCTGATGCTGCCACCGCCTTCACCACACTTTACATATTGATTTATAAGCCTCCTGTGCTATTTGATGCAGGAATAGCCTCAGGCAGCAGCAGGGCCACCCAGGCGCAGGTTGTGCCGTTACCATCTGTGGCAGCAAGTGACACAACAAGCGCTGCTTGTGAGAAGGGTACAATTTTTTAACTTAATATTTAATTTAGAGTGGCGTGCAATCAAGCTCTTGTGTTTTAGGAAATTGGTGGCAAGTGTGAAGCGCATTGAATAATTTTTTGAAGCGACGGATTCATGCCTAGATCAACACTTCATTTTAAGAGTAGAAATTATGCCTTTGGCTCAAGAAGCCATCATCGCTCAGCAGGTACACCTGGGAACAAAAGTCTTCAGGGCGAGTTTTCAACGTTCAAATTTAATTTCTCTGATGGTTGAGTACTGGATAGTTATAGTATTTACTCGATTCTAAGCACCCATTTTTTGCACACTCGCGATGCACAAAGTGCTTATATTCGAAAAACCTAAATTACCTTCCCCCCCCACTCCGCCAATTTTTTGGCGACCATATCTTAACGAGATGGGTGCAATGAATAAAGATCTATTTGGCAAACATTCAAACCACCACCATCACCACCAGAAAAATGTTTCTTTTCTGTCCGGTGTCGTGTACAGACAGTCAAGTATATGGAATTGCCACCACCATCAGGGGCGGGGCAAAAATTTATTCTAACAGTTTCAACCTTCCCACAATAGATACACAGTCACCCTAACTGTCTTTTCTTTCACCATTCATAACACCTACACGGACAACACAAAATCGTTCATTGTTTTCATCAAACATTTTCAGCAGCTTGGGCTGCCGCACTCAGTGTCCCTGAGGTTAAAACCAGCAGGAATACGCATTTTCTTTGCATTTCTCAGTGAAGCATCATAAATGAATATGTACGATCCGCCGAAAGAAAACGCAACGCCAGGACCCATAAGAGCATCATCACAAAACGACCAACTGCATATCAGGAGATGAACTGACAGCCAGAACAAACACTTCCTTCTTTCTTGGAAGAAATTTTGGCGTTTTCTTTCTAACTTCTAATATTGAAATTGCATACTGCAAATAATTAACCCCAGGTGGTCATAGTCTAGCGTCAAATACTGGCCAACTTTGAGTAAAGTGCTTGCAGTGTAAGATGATGTTCACCTTATGTGTGATTCTAATATTTAGGTTGCTTTGTTTCTCAGTTTGTGAATTTTTATATATACTTGTAATCTTGTCTACTGTAAAATAATTGTTGTTGGGGACTAGTGTTTCTGGTTATTGGCCTTCCCTTGTTGTAAATGAGTATTGAAGTTTGCTGTCATTTTTTCTGAAGCTGCAGGGGATTCTGCACCTCTTCCGGACAATGAGCAGAGCATCCCGGATTTTTCGTTGGCCCTTGATGGACTTGTAAGTACTTATTTACAACACTTTTAAGTGCAAGCAGCAGAAAAATGCTTTGTACTATTTGTGTGATTGGAGCTTATATTTTGTGCACTGCACTCTGTTTTCTAGTTTCATCTCTGCAACAACACTTTTGTGAAGCCGCAGCAGGCGGACAAAATGTTCAAAAATAAGAAGGGCACCATTTTGGTACGAGATGCAGCCCAAGCTATTTGGGGGGTTGAAAAACTTTCCCAACGATCGGTGAGGGCCAAGGTGGCATCTGGAAAGGACACCGAGGAGGAAGCTGTAAAACAGCTCACACCAGCGAAGGTGGAAGTTGTGTATGGTGAGTACTTTTACGCGGAATTGCTAGCAGTCATTCATGTCATTTTCATCTACTTTTTGTAGCCTGCCTGGAGCACTGGGGGAGCATCCGCAACCAAGATACGAAGGTCGCTGCGGCTGGTGTGCTGCGCACACTCAGCGACAAGATCCAAGACGTCAAGCGGAAGCTTAGACTTGAAAAAGATGCGCCTGGGTAAACTCATGTAAATCCCAAGAGTGTGTGCAATACAGCTGTTCAAATGAACAATTTTGCGTTTGTTTTCGTATTTTCCTACACTGTGCGGCAAGTAGTGGCCACACACTGGAATCTGGGCAAACAGCTAGAAACGAGTTCCCAGCGAGGCATGAATTCCCGGCTGGATATGATGAAAATTCCAACAATTTTCAGCAAGAAGTCTCGTAAATTCCAGTGAGATTTTGTGCAGGTTACAGCAAGTAATAAAATATTTCCCAGCCGGAAGTGCATGCTTTTCCAGCAAGAAATTTGAGGAAAACCAGCTATTTCTAGCGAGGAATACACACTCTTCCGGCTGGATATTCTGCAAATCCCAGCGAGAATATAGCTATTTACAGCTGGAAATGGAAGCAGTTCCAGCTGGAAATGATAGATTTTACAGCAAGATCAGAGCCAATTCCAGCCGGAAAAGGTGCCATTCCTACCTGGGAATCAGCCTGGAAATTTGTAACCTCCAGCCAGATTTTTTCCATTCCAGGCTGGAAGTAGGTTTTCCAGTTCCGTCAGGAAATGATTTCCTGTTTCATAACACAGCCGGTACTGGAAATCATTTCCATCTGGGCGTGCACTATTTAACACAGGTGTCAAGCTTGGCACAAATGGCGATCGTATCACCTTGACTTCTCCCGAACTTGCACATTTGGAGCTTGAGCCTCCTTGCACGGGAAGCCAGCCAGTGAGCGGCTGGTTTCAGCGATAGCTTGAGTACCTATGCTGCCCATGGACGGACAGCTGCTGGGCTCTCCCATTCACCAGGCCACCCACGAAAGGGGAGCTGCGCTCCCTGCATGCAGCGTGCACGAATCGTTTCCGCGGGGTAGTAATTAAAGTTTCTTGCACTGCACCGCGAGAAGAATAGCAGAACAGGCTACATGCGAGGACGGATTGCGTTCGACGGTGTCCTGCGCTACCTGACGATAGTTGATTCGTGCACACACTGACGCCGCTGACACTGCGTCGCTCGCGTTATCACGTCATAAAAGTCAGCTACCTCGTAGCCATGGCGCGAAGCGCTGGAACACTGATCCGCACGTTTTACGCCAGAATCAAAATACAAGGCTTGGAATGCAAGTAGAGATCGGAACAAGTTGACAACGAATGCAGGAGCATAAAGCCGATGGCACGCGAACTGCAAGACAATATGAAGCTAGCAATATATATAACGGCAACAAAAGGAGCACGGAAAAAAGCGGGGTGAAGCAGCTTGCCAAAATAGGATGCGTTAGGCTTACAAAGACTAGCAGCAGCAAGTTCACGAAAAATACTCAATAAATAAGCGCAAACAATCCTCCCAACAAGAAAAAAGCGCCGCGAGGCAGCCGCTGTGCAAGGCGATAAGGACGTAACGTTGCGCAGGCTTGCGGTTGGAGCCACGGCCCGAATCATCACCCCCGTCAGTCTTTTCAGGCCTGCGCCCAGCAATCTGACGTCAGTTCCAGCCGGCCGACTCCCGGGGAAGCGGCAGCGAGCGCAGCGCGGGTCAGTTCGGCGGCGCGGTGTTGACGGTGTTTCACGTTAATTGCTTTCCGTTGTGTTTTTGCGGCAATTTCGTTTCCGTGCTTAATGCTGAAGTGATGCGACAATGCCGAAAAAGTGTTGTGTGCCAGGATGCACTGGCAATCGAAGGGGAGGGGGTGTTCTTATAGCGGTTAACAAAAGAATTCTTTGCCGCTCCTATCATATTCAATTCGTTTCTTGAATGTGTTTTGTTTCCATGAATTGGTGACGCGTTTCGTGTAATAATTGCAGTTTTTTTACCGCCCTCCTGATATGTCACCCTCATTCACAGCTGAATTTCGTAAAATCCTCGATGAAACTACCATGCGTTTTCCTAATTCAGTGTTATTAATTTTTGGCGATTTCAATTTCCCGAGCATTAACTGGCCTTCACTATCCGTAGCATCCAATGAAATCGAGGCGAACGCTTTTCTTCAGACCTGCCTTGACTTCTCGTTAACTCAATTAATTAACTCCCCAACTCGTTGTACAGCGACGTCTGCAAATATCCTTGACTTAATACTTACCAACCATCCCGACCTTTGTTCCAATATTACTATCTTAGACGGCCTCTCGGATCATTCCATTATAACTGGTAGCATTACTCGTCCCTTGAATTCCAGAAAAACCACCAGCAAAAAAATCAGGTGCTACGCCAGAGCCGATTTTGATGCCATGAATACTCAACTGTCTCATTTCTCCGACCAGTTCTTGAATACTTACCACTCACGCTCCACTGAAGAAAATTGGCTCATTTTTAAAAAAAAACATTTATCAATGTGACTGAGTCCTGCATTGCGGTCTTAACCATTAAAAACAGTTGCGCAGTGCCTTGGTTCACCCGCGCACTGCGCCGCTTAAACAATAAGAAAAAGCGCCTTTTCAGGCAAGCAGATAAAAACAGACACTCGGGTTCTTGGCTGCGCTATAAAGAGTGTGACAAGCAGTACCAATCACTTCTTAAATCTACTCGTCGCAATTTCTACTCTCACGACCTAACATCTATGATAACTAACAACCCTCGGAAATTCCGGCGCGTAATTAATCCTAAAGCTACCCTGACATAATAATTGTAGATCATAACGGCCAAACTGTTCCGGAATCTGAATGCGCCGGCAGATACTCAACAACTCATTTTCGTCGGTTTTTACTTGCGAAGACGTTACTTCATTACCGATCACATCTGCTTTCATGGAGGTCACGATGCCTGAAATCGTCATTACTGAGGGGGGAATCTTTCTTTACTCAATAAACTTAAAATTTCATCAACATGTGATCATATGGGCATTAACAATACAGTACTAAAAAATACTTCCTTAAGCATTGCTCCAGTACTAGCAGCACTTTTCACTCAGTCATTATCTGAGGGTTCAGTCCCGTATGACTGGCGTATAGGGAAAATTGCACCCTTCTTCAAATCCGGAGATCGTTCTTCACCACTAAACTACCGACCCATCTCTCTGACTAGCACATTTGTAAAATTATCGAGCATATCATACATTCTCAAGTTATTAAGTACCTGGAGGATCATAACACCATTTTTAAATTCCAACACGGTTTCCGCAAAGGTTACTCGTGCGAGACCCAATTGGCCGGATTTACTAACGATTTATACACTTCAGTAGACTCCGGTTGCAAGTCGATGCAGTCTTCTTCGATTTTTCTAAACCCTTTGATCGCGTTCCTCACCATAGACTACTCCTCAAGCTATCTAAATTTAACCTACATCCCGACGTTCTGGCTTGGATTAAAGATTTCCTCACTTCTAGACTTCAGCTTACATTTGTCAACAATCACTCATCTGCTTTCGCTCATGTAACATCAGGGGTCCCTCAAGGTAGCGTATTAGGCCCATTACTTTTTCTAGTTTACATTAACGACCTTCCCTCGTGTGTATCATCCCGTGTTCGCCTATTTGCTGATGACCTTGTAATTTACCGTACCATTTCTTCTGATTCCGACCGTTGCAGTCTCCAATCTGACCTAGATACTATTAACTCTTGGTGCTTAAGATGGTTGATGCCCCTTATTTTAACCCGCCGCGGTGGCTCAGTGGCGAAGGCGTTGCGCTGCTGAGCACGAGGGTCGCGGGTTCGATTCCCGGCCGCGGCGGGCCGCTTTTCTGATGGAGGCGAAAAGCAAAAACGCCCGTGTGTACGAGATTTCGGCGCACGTTAAAGATCCCCAGGTGGTCAAAATTAATCCGGAGCCCTCCACTGCGGCGCGCCTCATCGCCTGCGTTGCGTTGGCGCGTTAAACCCTACAATCAATCAATCAACCCCTTAATTTATCCAAAACAAAGCAAATGTCGTTTTCAGGTGGAAACCCCCCATTTTGGCAACTTCTTATACTATAAGTCAAATTGCAATAGAAGTAACGAACACGTATAAATATCTTGGTCTTCACTTCAGCAATGGTTTAACATGGCACCACCATATTAACGTTATCCTCGCCTCAGCAAACCGCTCTTTAGGACTACTCAGGCGTAATCTAAAACAATCGCCATCTCATGTAAAAAGACTTGCATATGTCACCCTTATTCGTCCAAAAATAGAATAGGCCTCTGCAATCAGGGATCCTCATCAATCATATCTTACAAATAACCTCGAGTCATTACAGAACCGTGCTGCTCGCTTCATCTTTTCTGATTATTGTACATTTTCAAGCGTCACAACATTAAAACAGCGAGCTGAACTTGATAAGTTATGCGTTCGTCGCGCTCATGCTCGTCTGTCCCTTTTCCATAAAATCTACCTCCACCCAACACTTCACAGCGATTTTTTTCAGCCTCCATCAGCCATTTTTCCACGCAGGGATCATCCCAACAAAGTTTAAGCGCCCACTGTGTCCACTCGTCCTTGTATGCACACTCATTCCTGCCCCGCACCATATCTGACTGGAACGATTACCCTCACATATAGCAACTCAAACTGACATTACTAAATTCAGAACTGCTTCGCCAACCGTGATGATTTGAATTGTACTGTTTTTTTATATGCAATATTGTGCACCCACCGCTGTTCTCTTTTTTGCCCTTCATCGTTATTCTGTATTCAACTGTACTTAACTAATTCCGTAGAGCAATTTCCTTGTCACCGTCTTGCGCAAGCGCAATCCGTTTATTCGTTCAAATTATTTTTAACACATTGTATTCCTGCCATATTTTGTAGAATTAAATTTTCTTTTCCTTTTCTTTTTTTTCTTCTCGTTCATTTCTATCTTCTTGTTTTGAACCCAGGTTTTCTTGTTCTTTTCTACTTTTTTCTATTTTGTCTAATACTGCTTGAACATGTGGTTTCAGTGCGTGTATGTCCCCCCCCCTATGTAATACCCTCATTGAGGGCCTTTAGGGGTAATATGAAATAAATAAAATAAACTACAAAACAGGAAAGAAGATACAAGTGTTTTCCTTCCCTGAAGACGCCAACACTTTCAAACAATGGCTACGCGCCATTCCTAGGAAGGACTTTGTGCCGACTTTGTGCAATAAGGTAAGGATTTGTGATGCTCCTGTTCTTAGCTTGTCGTTGCTTGTTCGGCTAGAAATCACCTATGATGGGAAATACGTGAGCGTGTGGCCGCCGGGCCTCGCGAAGCGCTGACGCCAGCAGTCGATGAGAATCGCCCAGAAAGGCACGTTCGCAGCAAGGATGGTAAGCTGCGCTTGGTTCACAAACTGCCCTGGTGTTGTTCCATTCTTGCAAGCTCTCGGTGGCAGCGCTTCGTGGAGCGCGGTGACGCCACGCTCCCGTGTTTCCTTTCATATTGCTTGTACCGCTTAGCGCAGCGCTTTTATTTAGATGCTTCCGAAACGTACGTAGACTTTGTTTTAGCTACACGGACTGCATACACGGTCATGCAAACGGGAGCGCATTTCTTTCTTTTGAAAAGTGGCGTCTCATACGTTCATAAAACGTTTGTGCAGGTGTGCGCGGAACATTTCGACGCTTCATGCATCGAGAGGGCTACATCGTACACGGATCCAAGGACAGGGAGAGTTATTGAAGTTGCACTACCAGTACCACGGTTGCGTCCTGGATCTGTCCCAACAGTATTTCTGGCTGTCCGTCCTATCAGTGCGAGACCAGAGCTCGAGAGAAACCCCTGACGCCTAGAGGGGCAGACAAGAAGCCTCCCAACTCGCCCGTGCCGTGGAAGAGTCGCTGGCGTCGTATGAAGCGGAGCTGGAATGAGACCGGTTTTCGCCCCTCGAAGAACTAAGGCCTCGCCTGCAAGGAGTGTCAGTGTCTCCGAAGTGGACTGTGATTCATAAAGAAGAGTGCGCGATGTATTTGAACATTATCGACTATCGTGAACCTTGGTTGAATGCGCCATTGACAGTGTTTGCAAACCTTAAGGTCTTTGCCTGCTATCAAGGCTCACTAATCAAGAACCTTGGTAGCGCTGTTGTACCGGACTCAGTTCAAAAAGTAAGTTCCTTGTTGGAAATTTTGAACAACCTGTGCATGCTGTCTGAGGAGCGCTGCACTTGTCGCCACCTGGCGCAAGCAATACATTTCCTTCTGGACAAATTGGAAGCCAGTATTTATGAAGGCAAGAAAGAGACGCTAAACTTTATGAAGGAGCATCTACTACTGCTTTGTGCAGAGCGCATTCAGTATAGCGCACAGGTGATGGTGTTTGCATGCATCTTGCGTACAATATCACCGCATGCCTACAAGTTCATGAGAAGCACAGGTACACTAAATTTGCCCCATCCAGGCACTATTAGAAATGTGTGCTCGTCTATTCAAATGTTCCCACAAGTTGAATCTTTTGACGCCAGTTTCCTTCAGTATGTGTCCCAGAGATTCAAACATCACAGGTACACTAACTTTGCCCCATACAGGCACTATTAGAAATGTGTGCTCGTCTATTCAAATGTTCCCACAAGTTCAATCTTCTGACGCCACTTTCCTTCAGTATGTGTCCCAGAGATTCAAACATCTGCAGCCACACGAGCACACTGTGACGCCGATGCTTGACGAGATTCATATCAAGCCTTGCTTAGATTACAAAGGTGGGAATGTATGTGGTGCAGCAGTTAACTCCAACGAAGCGGCCACATCAGTGCACGTATTTATGATACAAAGTTTGCTGAGCGCATTCAAGGAGGTGGCGCACATTCTTCCAGTAAAACCTTACAGGGTGAAGATCTTCATGCCATGCTTGGGCTTAGAAGAAATTGTATACAGAGTCATAGCCGTTGTTTGTGACAATAACTCGCTGAACAGGAAGGCAATGAAGATGTTTCTACCAGAACCAGAGCTTAGCCCTGTTTACCCGCATCCGGCAGACCTAGATCGCCCGTTAGTTTACGTGGTGGATGCTGTACACCTATTTAAATGCATAAGAAATAACTGGCTCAACTTAAAAAAAATGCTGGAACCTGCTTTTTCTACCCACGCTTCCACCTTTCGAACAATGACGTTCATCCCGCATGCAAGATTACTGCCTCATTTAAGCAATTGAGAGATTTGCATAAAGAGGAGTCACCCCTGCTTCTAAAGTCTGGGTGTGGCTTGACGTCAAAAGCTCTAAATCCAAGCAGCTTTGAACGACAGGGCGTAAAACTCGTGCTGCAGGTTTTTAATCCGCACGTAGCCAAAGCCCTGGCCGCTCGCAAGGGTCATGCCGATTTTCAACATGCGACAGCAACCGCTGATTTCATCAAAATAATTCTTCGTTGCTGGAGCATTGTCAATCTAAAGATACCTAGTAAGGGCTTCCATCACCGTAATGTTTACGAAGAGTCCATGTCAAACCACACAGATGACCCAAAGTCAAGCTTTCTAAGCGCTTTTATCACATGGCTCTATGTGTGGGAATTTTATAGGCACGACAACGGAGTACTTCCCCAGGAGACATTGAGTGCCCTAAGGCTCTCTGCTCAATTCCTTTTGGCATTCGTAAAGTACTGCGTTAGTGAGCTTCACTTTAAGTACATCCTGCTAGGGAAGTCCAGACGGATCCCCTCGAGAGTCGTTTTGGACAGTACAGGCAGATGGCTGGTGGGCAGTATCACATATCTGTTCGCCTGTTTTTCGGGAAGGATTCGCCTTCAAAATGCCCTTCTGAGGATGAGCAACGATGATCTCAGAGGCATCGAAGAGACGGACAGTGTCAGGGATGCGGGCACCTCTTTTAGTGTTCAGGTTAGCGATGCTGACCTTGATGAGCTCAGGGCACAAATGCCGGTAATTGGTTATGTTGGTGGGTATTGTGCACACGCTGCAATGAAAGTTTTCAAGTGTGAAAGCTGCCAGGGGCAGTTGGACGTTACTGGAAATATGGCCGAAACACGAGAGGACACCCATTCCTTAATCGCACAACTGGATCGTGGTGGCCTCAAATTTCCCTCTGCTCTTGTAATCGCACTAGTTATGTACACGGAGGTTGTAGTTAGAAAGCTCATGGCGAAAAGTACCTCCACCCAGTTTCTACATGGGCCGAACCAAAGGAATGTCGTTAGACAACTTACACTGGACTCTCTGCCAAGGCTTGAGGACATAGATACGTGTGAAAACGAGCACACCTACGAGCTCCTCATCACATTGGTTGCAAACTGTGCAGCAAATATAATGCTCAACAACTTGTGCAAGCAAAGGAACGATCTTTTACGCACAAACAAAGATCAGAAGGCAAAAAATAGAAAAGCCCGAATTTTTCTTGGAAAGTAATTTTCCAGGCGTCTTTCTCTCCACATTTATTCTTGTGAAATTGCGCTGAGGGTATTTGATTGCACAGACCCGACTTGTTTTCCTTAGCATACTTCTGCCTAATGTAAAACGAGCCCTTCTTTCCAGTTTTGTATATTTCAATAGCAGTACGTAGTTTTTTAATCTCTTTTTACATGTTGGCATTTAAAAGTGCTGTACTTTTTTTTTTTACTCTTTGAACTGCCTCGGTGCCTACTGTAGCAGTTGGACAGTCCGTTTTGGTACCCCAGCTGTGTACACTTTCCTTGTGCACTCCGTGTACAGACATGAATTGTGCACGGTGACTTGTGTTTTTTTTTTATTTTTGTTTGTGATTTTTTCCTTAGGACATGCACCTACCTGTAGCAGTACAACAATTACTTTTCTTTCTGTCATTTATCATGCTGTGGTCCACAATTTAGTCACCAGTGTTCTTATGCATTGTATTTATTTTGGCAAGTGTTTGAATCTGCAGTGTGATATCTTGTGTAGCTACTGCCACTATGATAAACGAATATGTTTTCCTCTAACCTGCAATTGAAATGAAAGTGTGCTTCTCACGTTCCAAAGCTCGGGCATGTTTTTGGCGTTACAATGTGTTTTGTTTTGCTTTCTGAGTTTTATGTGGCAAGATATATTCTGTACTTTTGGCATATTTTCTGCATTAAGTGCAACATCTTGTGCTGGCTGCCGTCTATCTGGACCGAGAACAATGCGCACTGTGATATTTATACAGACGGCGTCTGGCTGCGATAAATCAATATGCATTATTCCATTCACGATATTCATTTTTTCTTGATACCTTGATAAATCCTCGCCGCGGTGGTGAGTGGCTAAGGCGTTGCACTGCTGAGCACGAGGTCAAGGTTTCGATACCTGGCCGCGGTGGCCGTTTTTCTGATGGAAGCGAAAAGCAAAAACGCCCGTGTGTACGAGATTTCGGCGCACGATAAAGATCCCCAGGTGGTCAAAATTAATCCGGAGCCCTCCAGTACGGCGAGCCTCATCGCCTGCGTTGCGTCGGCGCGTTAAACCCGACAACCAATCGATACCTTGATAAATCGTGCGGACATGGTGTCGAGGAACCTCGCCTGAGTCAGTAGGCGTGAAGGGCGCGCGCGGCAAGCGCTCGCGGCTGGCGCAGCCACCCAGCGAAGAGCGGCTGGCGCGATGTGACGTCGTCGACGTCACGTCACGTGACGCGCAGGCCTGAAAAGATTTTCCAGGGGTGGCGATGGCAGAATTACTATACTCGGTGACAACTTTAAGAACGGCGGAAGTTGCCATGCTGTGCGTATCACCGTAGCCGGATCAAAAAGTTTCTCCGCGCGGCGCAAGTAGGGCGTTACTGGGAATATTTTGAACATGGCGTGAGCCTTTTCCGTGATTTTTCGGACTTAATATGCTTATAAACGCCTCCAGGACGACAAACAAACTGCGTGAGACAAGGCAGACGATATCACGCATTCATAGCAAACACCTTTCAAAACGCGCGCGAACTGACGTCACGGGTCCGGCGCTTTGGCGGAGTGATACACTACATGAGGTGGTGCCGTTCTTGAGTTGTAACCAAGTATACGCCGTGTACTCTCGGCGCAAGAAATGCATTCGCACTTCCTCACGATTCCCTTCAGGGGGGGTGGGGCAATTTTTTTTTTTTTTTGACAGTGCGCTCGCTGCCAGCGGTCCGCTCAGCCCGACCGGAGCGTGAGCAGCAGCAACACGTTTAGCTAAGCGATAACCGTATCTCCCTCGGCGGGAAATCATTCCCGTCACTGGTCGTGCCCTGTGCGCGTGCAAACCAAGGCATCATCCGAAAGGAAAAAAAAAACATCCCCCTCGCGAGTTTTGGGCACGATCAAATGCAGAGCATTTCTGGGGGGCTTTGGCGCCTGCAAGTCGTATGGATTACGTATTGGCGCGCCTTGCCCCGTTGTTGTTGTAATTGTTTCGACGCAGCGTAGACATTGTCGATGAAGTCGATGGTGAACGTGCCGTGAACCCCTGCCGCGGCTATGACGCAACGTGGAGCGGCTATGACGCAACGTGGCGCGGCTATGACGCAACACAATCCAACACAATCCACTTTAATCTAATCCAAATCCAAGCCAATCCAAGCCAATCCAATCCGAAAGTTTTCCTCCGAAAGTTTTCCGAGGCAGCGCTTAAGCGAGAATTCGTGTTCCTTTGGGCAAAAGCCTTCCGATAGCCCATAACCCCTTCTGAAAAAAAAATTATGGCTACGGCCCTGGTCTTTGCTGATGCTTGCTTGCAACTGCGTGCTTTAATTTTTATTGGTCTAAACGAACAGGCACGTGCGGAAGCGAGCCAATCTTTGCTTTCCACAGCACGAAGTCCTAGCTAGGCTAGGTGCAGTGAGGTGCCAAAGACATTGTGGACACTGCGGACGAACGAAAAATGTTTTAATGTTGACTTCATGCTTTTCAGTACTTGGTTGGGGATTATGAGTGCTTCATTTTAAATCACTCTCTTTCGTGAAGATTGCTGTACTAGCATTCATGCCTATTACTTGAACTGAACGTCTGCATTGGCGAGAAGGAGAGGGCATGAGCAAGCAATTTACCACACACGCGAGTGCTGGGTGGGTCACGTCTTACATATCTGTCATTGCAGCTATGTAGTTTTTTCTTTTGTGTGGCAACCAATGCACCCAAATAGCCAGTACATGGATTGTGTTTGGCGTCTGCATCCTACAAAACATTCCTCCATTCATGCATCGTATGTCATAAAATTCTTCCGTTAAATGCACACTCTACGGTGGCGGAGCTGCCCAAAAGCAGAGCAAACCGTTAGAAAGTTCACCTGGTGCCTTGCGAATTTCATCTGATTGATCGATTGTAGGGTTTAACGCGCCGACGCAACGCAGGCGATGAGGCGCGCTGTAGTGAAGGGCTCCTGATTATTTTGACCACCTGGGGATCTGTAACGTGGGCCGAAATCTCGTACCCACGGACGTTTTTGCTTTTCGCATCCATCAGAAAAGCGGCCGCCGCGGTCGGGAATCGAACCCGCGACCTCGTGCTGAGCAGCGCAACTCCTTAGCCACTGAGCCACCGCGGCGGGTGCGAATTTCATCTACGCCACTTGTGCGCATACTCATTCCTGAAAAGGGGGAATTATATCATAGCCATCAAGTTCTTTCCAAAGAGGATGTAGCTGCGAATTGCACCAGAACTTGCACTTTTCTTGAGCATGGTGTGGCATTGGACGAAGCTTATGCCTGAGGCAGTTCTCGCCTTTCGCAAAGATTGAAATTGCTTTACGAATGTTCAAACCTCTTAAGAGGAGGTTTCAACAAACAGGAGGAAGGAGCTGTAAAAATATTAGCTCTACAAGAACAACCGACAAGAAAGGCAAGCAGCTGGTGTATTTGTCGTCCGTTCTTTTCATGCGCTGTTCGTGTAGCACGCATATTTTTTATTTATTTTGTCAATATCGTAGACCAACTCAACCAAAAACGCGTTTTGAAGAGAATGGTGCTTAGGAGGGCACTTTAACTTGAAAATATTTGTTTCTATTAAAAGCTATTCCAATAAAACAGATTCAAAATCAGAATTTCATATTCTCGCACCGCTGGTGTGGCTGGTCTCTACAAAAACTCCTATAAGAAATAAAACTAGGAGGGTTGCATGCTTTTAGTTCAGGCATTTTTGTTCCTACTTAAGACCGCATTTGTTTAGTGGTAGCAAATATGATTTCATTTCATACCGAGTGCCTATAGCATGGCAAAAAAAAAAAGAAGCAGCAGCAGCAACTCGGGCAAGCTGTTTTGATACCACAGAAGTGGCAGGCTTCATCCATCTTGCACAAGAACTGAACCGATGGCTGTTTAATAAGTGGATGCCCTCCCTGGTTTACTTGGCTTCCTTTGCATTCTGGCTGCCTGTTTGTGAAATTTATCCATGCGTATTCTAATTCCTGTGTGGTGGTAGTGTTTGTTCCTCACACAACAATATTGTCGTAATGATGTGCACTGTCTGACCTTTTGAATAAAGCCAAGGTGTAGGTTGCATACATAGTAGGGCTGGGCTTTGGTTAAAAGTTTTAATCCGATTAACTGGCTAGCTTTAATCTTAATTAATCAATTAATTGGTAGCATTGGTTTTAAAAGAAAAATGACCAAAAATAATATTTTAATGATATCTATACAATAATAATAATAATAATAAAATGCTTCTCCGCCCTATCAGTTTTAATCGCTGTCATCCCTGAGCATACTTGCATTGTTTTCTGTTGTAACGTCAGGTGGGTTATTTGAACACAAATATGGTCCTCAACATGCACACAATTTCAATGCGGCACTCCTGTTTCGGTTTGCTCACATGACTTCAACCGATTAAAAAATTAATCGCAACTAAAGCATATATCGGAAAGTTGGTCCTGAATACGCAGTCCATTCAAAAGCACCACATAACGGAATCTTGAAGCGCTAGGACACAGGGACAAGCGAGTGGGACAACACAAGGCGCTACTTCCAACAGTTTTATTAGCAGACGAAAACACATATATATACACATGACCACTGGCCCACGTCATGATACAATCTTACACGTCACACTCCATTCAGAAAGTCACGCTCTTTCTTGGATAAGGCGACAGACGCAGTACTAACACAATCGCGGCCCGCTTTCGCTATCATGTCAGCTTCTATTATTTCTCGCGTAAGCGGACTCTTATGCTTGGCGACAACTGCGCACTTGTCGAACAGGGGCTTGCAACCATGCTGCTTACAGTGTGACGCAAGCCATCCCCCCGTGTTGTTTTTTACATTATTGCCGTGTTCACAGAGACGATCATTTAGGCGCCGCCCTGTTTGGCCGATATACCTTTTCCCACAGTCCAACGGAAGGCTGTAAACAACGCCTTCTGCGCAAGCCACAAAGCGATTTAAGTGCTTTTTGTTGCACCTCGGTCTCGTGGGAAGGCTGGGGTCAGTCAGTCTGCATAGCTTGCCCAATTTGTTGGGAGTCGAAAAAACGACCCTTACTTTTGACCGCTCGGCTATCTTTTTCAAATTGTGAGAAAGTTTGTGCACATAGGGTATAACCGCCGTTTTTTGCTTTTCGATGGGCGTTGCCTCAAACTCACCGTTGCCTCTTTTTTTCTTTTCCTTGAGCAATGATTCCGCTACTGAAACTAACACATGTTTGGGGTACCCTGCCTGAGACAGGCGCGCATCTTGATTGCCAAGGCTCTGACTCATTAAATGAGGACAAGATTTATTTAAGGCATTTCCGAAGCATAATTTTACGATTCCCCTTTTCACAAGCTTGGAATGCGCAGAGTTGTAGGGGAGGAGCGGCTTATTTGCTCGTGGTGCGTAGCACCAGCAGACATGCTTATCTTTAAATGAAATACATAAATCTAAAAAATCTAAAAACCGGATTGACCCATTGTCGGGAAGTTCATGAGTTAGTTCTAGCGGTGCGAGGCACTGCCTAACTTTTGTTAATACATTGAAAGCCTCCGACTCAAACATGTCACGCTTGCAATTAAGAACAATTAAATAATCGTCAACAAACCTAAAGATCCTAACAACCGACGTCCCTTCAAGAGTTTCAGTAGCGGAATCATTGCTCAAGGAAAAGAAAAAAAGAGGCAACGGTGAGTTTGAGGCAACGCCCATCGAAAAGCAAAAAACGGCGGTTATACCCTATGTGCACAAACTTTCTCACAATTTGAAAAAGATAGCCGAGCGGTCAAAAGTAAGGGTCGTTTTTTCGGCTCCCAACAAATTGGGCAAGCTATGCAGACTGACTGACCCCAGCCTTCCCACGAGACCGAGGTGCAACAAAAAGCACTTAAATCGCTTTGTGGCTTGCGCAGAAGGCGTTGTTTACAGCCTTCCGTTGGACTGTGGGAAAAGGTATATCGGCCAAACAGGGCGGCGCCTAAATGATCGTCTCTGTGAACACGGCAATAATGTAAAAAACAACACGGGGGGATGGCTTGCGTCACACTGTAAGCAGCATGGTTGCAAGCCCCTGTTCGACAAGTGCGCAGTTGTCGCCAAGCGTAAGAGTCCGCTTACGCGAGAAATAATAGAAGCTGACATGATAGCGAAAGCGGGCCGCGATTGGTTAGTACTGCGTCTGTCGCCTTATCCAAGAAAGAGCGTGACTTTCTGAATGGAGTGTGACGTGTAAGATTGTATTATGACGTGGGCCAGTGGTCATGTGTATATATATGTGTTTTCGTCTGCTAATAAAACTGTTGGAAGTAGCGCCTTGTGTTGTCCCACTCGCTTGTCCCTGTGTCCTAGCGCTTCAAGATTCCATCATGTCATACCAACAGGCCCAAAGCAGCACCACATAACATTCAACGAGCCGCAATTTGTGCCTTTCGTAATTTGCACTGGGAACAAAAATTAAAATTTGCCACAATTTGCTGCAAACACCTCAAACACAGGAATGTAAAAGGGATCACCAGCACTTTCATTTCAGTGGGTGTGTTGATAATAGCTGAATTGTTTTTGAACCACCTTCACCAGTTATAAGGGGACAGTGCATTCCCATTAGGTGAAGCAAAAGTCACTGAATGAAGATATTTACTTGCTTTAATGGCACTGCATGCAGTTTTTGTTTCTCTTCTAATAAAGCCTTTGCACTTTATTGAGTATAGAAGCCACACCTCTTTGCATGATAGTTTTGATATAGATACAGTGCTGTTGCCTAACTTTGTGCTTGTGATGTCGGCTCAGAAAAAACTGTTGCACCCAACACTGACTTTTTTTTTTCAGAATATTCGATTGCAATAAAAAGTTGTGCCCAAACAGCCTCGTATCTTTTCCAATTTCTTTTGTGCATTATACTACTCACTTTTTCTCCATAGATGTTAACTCTGGATGGCTAGTTTGTATCACTCGAAGCTGTAAAACTGACCGATGTGAACTTCTTAGTGACTTCACACGTGTAAAGTGCAAAATTTGAATGAGAGTCAAAGAAGTATGACATGAACAAGTGCTATTTCCAACTAGGATTTATTGGTAAGATACATTCGCATATATACAGTACAGCACTGCACGGGCCGGGCTCAGGCTCGACGCCACGGGCCAGGCTCGGGCTTGAATTCATAGGCCCGGCCGTTAATAGTTCCGACATGAAGTCTAGAAAAGAGCATAAAATTGAATATTCTGAATATACTTTTACGCGCTTCTTGATGTTAGTTGTACACATTGTTTTAAAAACGTGTTTTGCTAGGGCTGATAGTCACTATACTGTAACTTTAATGACATTTCATGTACTGCATCAATATTTTATATTTTGGTGTATAACATATCAAAGATACGGTTACAAGGAATGCCCTAGCGGGGAAGGAATTAATTAAGCCACCCTGGAGCTGTGCACCTATGTCTATGTACGTGTGTTTTAGATGTCGAACCAATTTAAATGCGGCTGCCGTGGCTGGAAATCAAACGCGCGTGTTAGAGAAGCGCCACCGCTTAACAACCACTCCAGGTAAAATATTTCAACGCACGCACATACTCGTGGATTCAAATGGAGAGCACGAAATTTCATTAATACCAACTTGTGACCGAAACAACCTCATGAAGTTGCCAAGAGTCTGGTCATCAAAGGTGATGGTGTCTCTCGTATAAGAATACGAGCTATTATTACGCCCATGTGGCGTGAACTGCAGACGGTGTGAGCTAAACTACGTGTACTTTTAAAATCTTATTTTTTGTGCTACAATTCAGGGCGTGCTTGTACAGACTAGATGCTTTGTCTGATTTCCCGCTACGCAGACACTCAACCAAATATAATAAACAAATTTTCTTCAACGTCTAAGACCAGGCCTGGTCACACACACGCGGGCCCTCCTAGGCACACACCACAACACACACACACACACCACACACCCACACACACACACACACCACACACACACACACACACACACACACGCACGCACGCACCACACACACACAACAACACACCACAAAAGACCGTGCCCGGGCGGGGCAAGGGCTTGAGATGACAGGGCCAGGCCTGGGATTGAGACGACGGGCCCGGGCCGGGCCTGGGCGTGAAACGGGGCCCGGGCTAGCCTCACTTATGAATGCCCAGGCCGGGCCCGGGCTCGGCGTTACGGTCCCGGGCTTCACAAAGCGGGCTCGGGTCGGGCTCGGGCCTTAAAATCAGGCCCGTGCAGTGCTCTAATATACAGGCAAAATTTTGACACGAGTCAGAGGAGGATGACAGGAACAAGTGCAACAAAGTATTACTGCTAAAGTACAATCCTGTATATAGAAAAAACCATGTGCACATCAGTAAAAAAAAAGCAAATTCCAGCGAACAAAACAGTCATGCACAGGAACATAACATTTGTGACACAGCTCATGCCCTGATATACAAAATATAACTAGAGATCGAAATGTTAGGCAAAATGCCCATTTTTTTCCTGGAGTCCCTGTAAATTTTATTCAACAAATAAGCACCAACTACAGGAATTGAAATTTTATGAACTGTTGATTGTGCCTATAAGGGCTTATTTTTAGATTCGTGCCTATATTGGCTTTTTGTTGCCCTAAAAATGCCTTTTTAGGCTTCCCGAGTCCATTTTACGTAACGTGTTGCCCCAAAACATACCACCAGAGTCCACTCTTTAGAAACTATACCTGCTATCAATGTGCAAAGACATTATCAAAATTTGTCTTTAGTGACTCATGTGACATTAGTGACTCATGTATGTGGATTTCAGTGGACAGAGTATTACATGTGTCCAGATCCAAAAAGTGTGAGGGCCACTCCAACTGGATGACTTTGGAGAGAAACCTCCTCTCGGAAACAGTGCAAAGAAGGGAGCAGATGCATCGGCAACTTTGGGGGCAGAGATTTTTTAGTCTTAAGAAAGCAGAAAGACCTGAAGGCAGTAATTTGGCAAAGAGTCTGGTATGGCGAGGGGAAAATGTGGTTGGCAAAGTGGTTAGAAACATTCAGGCTGTGTCTTTGCAATCACGGGATGGAAATATTGAATAGCGACCATGAATATGCTGGAAGACTCAAAGCATCTTCCTGTCCAGTGCTCATCTCGATGGGGAAGGCTCGCATAAATGACTCGTCCTTCTCTCAGTGGAATGGCTGCTTCTATGGACAACCCAAAATGGGTCTCAGAAATAGTATTCATGGGTGTAAAACGCCATGGGAAAAGGTGTTTTGGTCAGGGAAGGCTTGCCATAAAAATAAGAATACAGCGCTATGACCACTCACAGCTGGATGAACTTCGCCTTGCTCTCATTTATAAAGTTTGTGACGATGCTGAGCTGGGTGTGTTCCTGCACTAAGGAAACAGAGAGACAATAAAATACCACGACACAACGCAAGGTACTAACCGCTATACGATCACGGCAGTCCTGGAGGACTTGAAGCGCCAGTGGCACAATACCTCGCAGCTGCCAAGCATAGCCAACACATCAGAACCATGGACCACCCTATCATTAACGGATCCTAAACCGATCCCCAACCACAAAACAGGCGGAAATCTGCAAAACAACACCAGAAACGGTCTTGCCACCCTAATACACTCAGCATCTACACTGAAGCATCTAAAACAGAATCCAGCACAACTTCGGCGTGGCATATACCGGCATTTAACTTCACTAGCGTTCATTCCTTGCCACCAGATACCACCATTAGAGGGGCAGAACTAGAAAGTATCATCCTCTCACTTCGTCACATTGTTCATAACATATCATCTTTTTCCATGTACAAACTCATACACATTCACATAGATAGTCGGGAAGCTTTCCTGGAATGTTGCCATCAACTATCATACAGCTACGAGTTAAGAAGATCCAAGAACTCAAGAGCATCCTTCATCAACAGAACATCGACGTCACCATCACGTGGGTGCCCGGCCATGCCGGAATCCCCGGAAATGAGGCGGCCCATTTGGCGGCACGTGCATTGTTCACAACCGTGCCCCAAGCCAGCTGGACGCCTTCGGACTGCGATTATGACCCTGACGAGCACCGGACCGCCATCAAACAACAACGGAAAGACTTTCTCACCTCCCTCGTCAACCACACTCTCATTCCCAAGTCGTATTCTCGCTCTCAACAAGTCCGCCTCAGACAGCTAATGACAGTTACCAACCTTTCTCCTGCAAAACGACAAAAAGAAAAGAGGGAGGGGGGGGGGGGGGGAGGGGGCATGCGCAGTTCTGAAACTGAAACAAACGTTGCACGACTCGACCGCGCCAAAGAGCACCGCCAGGCGCCGCCTCAAATGGTCCACAAAATAATGCTGAGCATTATCCTGTGGTCTGGTCCACAGAATAAAGCTGAACACTATCCTGTGGTCTGGTCCACAGAATAGGCACTGCGTAAAAACAACAAAAAAGCCCACGGCTCAGGAAGTGACGAAAATGTCTTTATCACGTGACTTTTGGCTGGGACGTCACGACCTTGATTTGTTGATGGCCGGTCAGAGCGTCCCAGATGAATGTGCCTGCAGTCCATAGCAAGTTCCAAGAGCCATCGAGCGCCAATCCGAATCCAGAACTACCCATCACGCCTAAGCTAGAGTGAACTAGAAAGTATTCTGCAGTCGAACACGGATATATCGAACTCCAATGGGATCGCGAAATAGTTCGATATATGAAAAATTCGATATAAAAAATATGGGCTCTCAGACGTCACCTATGGCGGACGATCACTTACCGATCGTCGCATTCAAGAATGACAACTAATTCCGCACTCACGACGCAACAGGACGCTCTATTTCCGTGAAAAAAAAAATTGCTGATCTTGGCCTGCTTCTTCGTATTGGAAATGAAATTAAAGACGCTGGTCTCGATCTTCTCGAGGCTACACAACTAGAAATTCCAGCAGTACGCTGCGCCTTCGCACACCATGCACAACACGCACGCAAAAGAAGAACAGCGGGCACGTACCACAAGAACTTTGAAGGTTCAAGGCTCTCTGAACGGACTCCAAGGCTCGCTGATTCCAAGGCTCTCTGAACGGACTCCAACAAAGCGCTCGCGATGGTCATCTCCGAGAGAAACAGTGATCTCCGAAAGGTGCCGGACAACTCGCCAAACAGCAGCAACAGCAGCAAAATGCAAAAGAAGGAGGAGGCCGCCAGCGCCTTTGTTCCCTCTTCCCTTTCCCGAGACGACATCGGGGGAAGACAGACCCAGAGAGAGAGAGAAAACAAAACTCTTTTTCGGCAAGCCGGGGAACGTACGCAGCCGCAAAAAAAAAAAAAAAAAAAAAAAAAAAAAAAAAAAAAAAAAACGACGTGCGCATTCGAGGCATCCCTACCTCGCACTGTCACATTTTCCGAGCGTTCGGGCTTGTGTGCCTAGGGAGATTTAGCATACGGGGCTCCGTCCGCTAACGCTACGGCGGCCGGTAGCGGGGCCCGACTGGGCAAGCGCAAATTCGTTCCGGTAGGGGAGGGGGGATTAGTTCTGCGAGCCAGTCTTCGCCATGCCCGCGCATTCCTCCACATCCTCCCTAACCTCAATCGGGGGAGCAGCGAATGCCGAAGAGCACCTTCCAGCTCGCGCGGCGTTCGATATACCCAATGTCGGGAAAAATGCGGTTGGATATAGACGTACGAATTCCTATACTTTTACAAGAATTTTCAAGGGGATAATTTATGAGTTCGATATAGACAATAATTCGATATACCCGTGTTCGATATATCCGTGTTCGACTGTAGTTCACTCTACCTAAGCCACCTTAATCACGCCCATTAAGGCGTACGATCGCAGCGCCAGTTTCCCCTCTAGTTATATTGTAAGAAACTCTATGCAGCCAGGAGTAGCGGCAGGACAGAATTAAAAGGAAATCCGAGTTGAGAGATTAAATTTAAATTCAAACTACTAAAATAGGCTAGATGGCGCACGCCGTCACTCCGATTCAAAGAGGAGGCCTTTAGTGATCATCATCATCATCATCGTACTTTCGCTTGTGAGCATTTGTGAGTTATTTGCATGGTTATTTGTGGTGTGGTCATAGAGAAAGAAATACTAATTTTTTTAATTCTCTATGGTATGGTGGCTTGTGGTACTTTGGTGCGCGTTGTATTACTAGTAAGTGCGTCCCGCTTGGTTGCTTCGTCGCGGATGTAATATTCGCGCGTTTTGAGGAGTTGTGGCAGCAGCTGCGAGTGTCTTTTCGGAGCGTCTTTTCAGAAGCGCGCCGCGACGACATCGTCATTGATGTGCGCGCGCCTTGCAGTGAGTGCTCCGGAGTTGTGTGTGGCAGCTTCGCGAAAGTGCTCTGCTCTTGTGCCCCGTGGTGTGCTCCGTTGGGAGGCTGTACAGCGCCCCGGCAACGGCACCGTACTGAACAGCCGAGAACTTCCCTTCCCGTCCTGCTGGTGCGCTGTTCTCGAGTTTGAGGAAACAAACAGGCCGCCTTCTACTCCGCAGGGCCCGCTTTTCGTGCCGGTGATGTGGTGCAGCCTGCGAGCTGGTGTGCAGGTTTGCGTAGGTGCGCTGGCCCAGTCACTGCGGCCAGCATGCAATCAGCAGTGGCGCGCGAACGCGTTCAGCGTCTAATTCAGCGCCCTCTTCTCCTACCCCTGCGCGAAGGCGTGACGTCGTTATAATAATTGTGCCCGCCGAAACTAATGCCAGTTTTTACTGGTCGACCGCCAGTTGTTTCATGGGCTGTCGGTATGGCGACTACGAAAACGCACTGCAGGAAAGCAAACTTTGCAGAGTGGGTTTCACGCAATGATGACGATAATCAACGCACGCAGATCAAAAAACCGTGGTTTGAACCATAGCGACACCAAGCGGAGCGGGCGATGTTGGGCAGGCTTTCGGCGAAGCAATCGCCACCGCTTTTGTTGTGTTTTTGACAGTGCCTTCATTAATTTAAAAACGAAAGGGATTCTGGGTTTTTTTGTTCCTGCAGTTGGTGTAAGCTTATTGCATGATTTTTTTGTTTATTTCTTTACACCCTAGACCACAGGGGACGACAGTTTTACTACACCTTTGTCGAACTGAGAAACATTCAGAGCAAGTCTATGGTGGCTAGAAGGGGGAGGTCGCCTTAGTGCGCCTGCGCCGCTGATGGGAAAGTGATTCTTCGTTTCATGACACGGCCGCGGTGGCGCTCCGGTCAGCTCTTCGGTGCCTGTTGAATGCGAAGCCAAGCGAAACGTGAGTAACGAGTGGGGTTGGCGTATGACCAGGCGCGCTTTACGTTCCGTCGTTTGTTTCTTAGTTCGCGCACATGTAGGATGAGTTTGTCACTTTTGGAAAACTAATTTTCTGTCAGTACTGAAAGCAAAAATCCGAGCTGATTGCAGAGCTCAATGAGCTCTGGCGTAAAATGGAAAGCATTGCTGACGCACTGCTTTGCGTAAAAAATTCTCGTTACCGACCTGAAATTACGAGTGATGCGATCCCTACTATTTATCCCAACGTCTATGAGTATTTATCAGAGAAACCACCCAGAAAAGCGCGTACAGGACGCCTAGGCGGCCTACCTGCCACGGCGACGACGCTACCTCTTTGCACAACGACGCTACCGACGCCCATGGAGACGAACGCGCTCCCAATAACTCCCCAACCGGGCCTGATATCGCGAAAAGTGAACCGCAATGCGCCTATTTGGCGAAGCACGAGATTGCTGGGGCTGACAATATTGCAGCATTTCTTTCTTCTTTCTTCTTTCTTTATTTGGTACCCACAGCGCCTTTTTGGCATTACGGGGGGGGGGGGAATAACAAAAGCAATACATCACACTAGTCGCATTGACAACAAAAATCAAAAATGTTTCAGAGGCCGCGAGCCCTTTTAAGATACATTCGTACACACAAGGAGGAAAATAAAAATATAAAAATTAAAGAAAGGATGTTCCATGCCCTTCAAATTTCGGAACTAACGGTTGTCAGTAACAGCACAAATGGTACAGAATATCAGCGAGCTACAATAACTATACAAAGAAAAGGCCGCGGCAAGTTGCTCCCTTGCTTTCCACTCAGTTACTGTCGCACAGAAAATATTACACACGCATCAACGACAACAGAGGAAGAAATAATCGAAAAGTGAAAGTACAACGCTGCCCAAACATGTCAGGCTACAACGCAGTTCGAGTGTCACGTATACACACACACACAAAAAAAAAAGAAAAAGATTTTTGCATCACAATAAATTCCCAGTGAACAAATGAGCATTAGTTCAAATCTTTAACAAACACATGGAAGCGTAAAATGCATCCGCAGACTGTTCCGTAACTGTGGCGCTGGTAACTGATTCCATTGGTGTATTGTTTCGGAAAAAATGAGTTTGTGAACGCCAATGTGTTGCAGCGAATTTCACGCACCTTGCAGGTGTGATCCATTCGCGCTGACACGTAATGAGGTGCAAAAATGTAATCATCGTGGGAAATGTAAATTTGAGAATAGTATATGGAATGGAATAGTTTTAAGCAAACCATTGCCCTTCGGTCTTCTAGTGTCTCCCATTTCAAAATCTTTTTGTAGTGACTTGCGCTAAACTTTGAGTTCCTAGGAGTCTTACCAATGGCGTACCAAGCTGCAAGGCTTTGTACCCTTTCTAATTTATTTTTGTCGAGAACGGTTGGGGGGTCCCACACGGCGCAAGCGTATTCTAAGATCGACCTTACGTTAGACTTGTACAGTAATTCACGCGTTGCCTGTGGAAAATTTCTTGTATTGCGTCGCAAAAAACCCAGAGTCCTACAAGCTTTACGTACGGTGTAATCGACATGTCGATGCCAGCAGTTTGTACCATGCATCACCAGAACCTTGCATTCGAAAAAGTTGTTTTCTTCACTGCAATTGGGAGAGAGAGGAACAACTTTTATTGAGCCCATTTCAGGTAGTGCTCGCAGGTGTCAGATTGGGTGGAACCCTATTCACGATTCCCATACCTTCACTGCAATCGAGTGCAGTGTTGAAGTGAAAGTTTTTTTTTGTGTGTGGCTTGTGAAATGGCGCAAGAGGTGCTTGTGGAAGCGGATTTGACCTGTTTCTGTGCAAAGGATTTGGCGAAAAGGGTGTTTGCTTCTAACCCCAAACGCCAAGAAAACACCTGTGGTAGAGGACCCGTGGTGAAAAAAGACCTGTGGTGCTAAAATTAAGAGTGCTGTACAGTTAAACCTGGATATAAAGAAGTCGAAAAAATTCTCGATTTTTTCTTACATGCGGGTTTCGAGTTATAAGGCTCACGTGAATGAAGCAGAAGAGAAACCAAAATGCCAGACATCAGGGATGGTGAAGTCATGCTTAAAGGATTTATTTCACAGTGAAAAAATGTGTCATTTGCGCCTGCTGCTTTCCCTCGAACGTAGTCACTACACGGCACTCCAAGGAAGCAAGCTCACTTCCCCCAACTTCAGAAACGCGACCCAAGTATCATTTTTGCCTTGTGACACTTGTTGGTGCCTTAACTCGTTTCAGGGACCAAACTTAAAGGGACCCTGCAACACTTGCCATAGACTACTAGTACTGTATTTTGGGATAAAGTCTATTGTCCCAGAAATCTCCTCCCGCAAGAATTATGAAAATCCGTTCACAATTAACGAAACTACGCGCGATGAGAAATCGCGCATAATCGTTCCCTCTCAACTCGAGCGCGGACAAGGCGACGAAAGCTGCGCGCTCTCTCCCGGAGAGGGGGGCGGCTCGCGGCGTTCTCTGCGGCGGCCTTCGATATATCACATGCCGGGTAGTTTTCTCCTTTTCTCCGCAACACGGAGGGGCCTATTTCCGGTCTGGTGCAACAAAAAACCACAGGCATCGGTGCCTGCTGGCAAGTGCGTGCTTGGGCTGGTAGGGCGTTTTTGAGCAATAAACGTTTGTGGTCGAGTGGTCCCGTTGAAAGGGAAGTATTTTTGAGCTCATCACTCAAACTCCGCGCGCACTCAAAACACAAAATAAACGGCAAAACTGTGCCTACAGGTACAGGCATAGAAGAGGTTCGTACACAGCGATGACGACGACGGGGAAATGGGAGAATCTAGCCGCGAAGTTGACCAGTGACAGCCGATCGGGCAGCCATGGCCTATGTGACGTCCCTTAGGCCATGCATAATGAACAACTGAAGGAGAGAGCGGTTTGTTTTTCCGCGTCTTTCACATCGATTTGCGCGCTCACCGCTTCACGTGCACGTGTAATATTTGGCTCGGGTATTCCTGGCAGTGTAATCTAAACGTCGCGCAGGTTTACTTGTACTGCTCAAAGAGTGTTGCAGGGTCCCTTTAAGCTGAAAGAAAACCTCGCGAACTTGATGCTCATTGCTGCACTCAAAATTCTTGAGAGCTCGAAGCTGGGATACTGTATCGGGCGGCGACGTTCTTCTTTCTCGTCAGCAAAGATGGCATTTAAAATTGCGAGCTTGTCATGAAAAGAGGGAACTTTTTCCTTTCCCGCAGCAGAACTCATCAGCGACGAACCGACACCACAGATACCAGTGGAGACTCGCGACTACACGCCGACAAGGAGGCCTAGCACCTAACCAACATCGCACTGACACTGGTAACGCATGTTAATTTGCGGTGGAGGTGAAGTTCACTGAATTAGTGCATTTCTCCATCCGATTTTTTAGAAAAAGTGCAAAAAAAGGGTAGATCATCAGCGTAGCGAATTCGTTACACTAAGGTTAACCGTTGCAACGCCTTCGTTACTTAGAGGTCGCAAACACATGGGCTTCAATGGGGCTGGCGATGGGGAATTGAGAAACTTTGTTAAATCCAGGAATTCGTTATATAAAGGTTCGTTACATCCAGGTTTAACTGTATTGGCAGGGTGAATTAGTTTCTTTTCCTTCTCGGGAGGAAGTGCTGTTGCATGTAATTTTTTGCTCTTCGTACGTGTTTGTGTAAATGTCAAAAACTAATCACCGTAGTTTAAGACGTAGCAATTTAATTTTTTCGTCATTGAGATTGGACACTGCAGTACTCAAATGCAAAGTTTTTCCATTGCATTTACAGTTCGGCCTTGATATTTGTGCATTTTTTAAAGAAAGTAAAGTGCCTTTACTGTTGATCCTCCTAGTTGCAGACTTAATTAAAATTACACTTGCGCAGGTGGCGAACGTCCGCTGGTTTGTGCTCCCACCGCTCGCCGAGTCGCACAGCGGGCGGCCAGGCGGGCATCGAACTACGGAAAGCAGTGCCACCGTGCGGCAGTCGTGAACCGGTGCATCGCTTTTGACCGGCTGTGCGCGTCACCTCCCCCTTGTAGCCACCATAGCAGGTCAGTCAGCAGACAATGCAAGCCACCTTTCTGCCACATATCCCTGATCATAGCCTCCTCTATGCCCTGATGTCCACCACAGGCATTCAAAGGAGTGCCTCATTGGGTGTTCCCTGATCGTGGTAGCGTAGCAAGCCGCCCTTACACGGAGTGGGGCAGGCTCATGTACGGTGACTGTAGTGCGGGCCTTCCTTCCGCAACACTCGCGATGTGCTTTCGAAAAAGGGCCTTATCGTGGCCCATGACTGTGGTTTCCTGCCATGTTTTCACATCATATCATTCATGCCTACAAAGTGCTTGCTTCGTAGTTCAGTTTTTGCTCATGATTGCAGTACAGCAGCTCTAGTGCAAGTTGTGCTTCAAATGCGTATCGTGCCTGCTCCGGGTTCTTGAAGTATCGCCTCACAGCCGTTTGGTGACTGGACGGCTGCAAATGAGAATTTAAAAGTTTTTCTTTGAGTCGTAAAAAGAACGTCATGATTCCCCAGCATGTGAAATAGCTTCCGTTTTTGCACAAGAGCCTGTGGAAAAATTAAAATGATGTTCGATATTCAATTCGATACTTGGCTTTTTCTCTAATTCAATTTCGGTATTTCATTCGAAAGCTACTATTCAGTATTCGTACACCCCTTAAAAAATGGCATTGTGAAAATTAATTACAGTCGAAACCCCGCAATAACAAAACCTCTGAGAAAGGCCAAAAAATTCCCTTTTACGAGAATTTTGTTGCTGCGAGAATGAAACATAAATGACAGGACAATTGCCCGCAAACCGATTATTTATTTCTGAAGGTCAGTTATATTACTTTGTGAGCCTTACCTTGCAGCAACTTCACAGCTCAGCTCACGCTTGCATTAGGTGGTTCATTGCTAGTGCTCGTTCGCACCTCAGAACGACCGAATTGTGTCAAATGCATCCAAAACATCCCGCACGTTTTTTCTGCGTGTTTACCTCCTTGGTCCTCATCACCGAGCATGCAGGCGCAGTGCAGCTTCTGTCGAAGGACTTCGCCACACAGTGGCACCTTGTTGTTCCAATGCTGTTCACAAAACTAAGTGAGCATGAAGGCAAAAAGCAAAAATGCCCGTGTGTATGAGATTTCAGCACATGTTAAATTTCCCCTGCAGGTGGTCAAAATTAATCCGGAGCCCTCCACCGCGGCGCGCCTCATCGCCTGCGTTGCATCGGCCTACAATCAAAATCAAATCAGCTAAGTGAGCACTGCTTGTCGACGTCCTGAAAGGCCGCAGCTGTCACTGTTTTGTCTTGCGAACATGCGCCATTAAAGAGTTGTGGCCTGGATTTTCAAAATGGTAGGAAGCAAGCTTCACGCAGTTCCAAACTCATCGGTGCTATCCTTTCTTCCTCAGCTTGGGCCACTGACTTGGGCAGTGATGGCTGCCTTATCTTGTAGCGATAAAAACTTACTTCCGCGTTTGGACTGGTGGAGACTTTCTATTGAGAGCAGACAGGCCGATCACCACCCAAACAACGAGCGCATGCGTACTGCTCAGCAGTAGCTGGGTAGCGTAGCCAGAGCCGTGCCATGAGCCACCACCGTGAGCAAAATTATCACTCCCTGGTGGTGTCGCTGCAAGGCTGCCTCCACAGCTGCCCGCTGCACAGTCCTTTTGTTAACAGATATGGTGGCGGCCACGCAGGCACATTTTAACAGAGGTTTATGCAATTTGAACCTGGCATTAATGAATTTGAGCACTTTTTAGACACTGTTAGTGTCAAGGTTTACCCTGCAATTGTGAACGTAGGAGGGTTGCGGTACCCTCCAGCCGAGTGAAGACGCACAGCCTGCTCGAGTTGGTGTGCTGGTCGGTGTTTATTGGTGGTGATTCAAACACATTGTTGCCCACCAAGCCTGTTGGGGCTTGGTGGCCCACCAGGCTCGGTAGATACAAAATGAACGAAGCTCACACTAACGCGGAAGACCAATTTAGCGAAGCTGTACGCAACCTTCATGACCATCATGACGGTTTAGGTCCTCGATTCAGCTGATTTTCTTCTTCTTCACTGTTGCAACGATCTTTAGTCCATCATTGTTGCTGTAAGTGTGAGCTTGCTTCATTTTTTTGGAAGTGATAATCGTTGGGTATCACCTTAAAGTGTGACGTGCTATGACGTGTCTTTCTCATTGCGAGCAAGTGTTTCCATGATTACGGCATACACTGGAGTTGGTTCATGCTAGTAAGCATGAACCAACTACTGTGACAATTTTTTGTTACACTGGAGTCTTTCTTGTTCCGAGTAAGTGTTGCAATGATTACAGCGAATGCTGGATAGGGTTTTTTGGCCAATCATCTTCCCTTAGTGGGCAAGCTTGGTATTCTTGGCCAATCTTCCTGAGTGGGCATGTTCAGCATTGTTTTGGTATTTTTAGCTGCAGACACGAAAAATAACAATTTTCCGAACAGCTTTGCGGCAATCGGACCTGCAGCGAATTTCGTTAATGTGGGATTGATGTCCAAAAACTTTTCATTGCTGAGAGATATGAAATACATGGACGTTCACTGGGGATCCAAAAATATTGCTTGGCCGCGAGGATTTCATATTCATGAGTATTTTGTTATTGCAGGATTGCAGGGTTTGACTTTATCTGTTTTTCTGAGGCCCTAAAAACTTTTTCATTATCTGTTCTGTAGCTTTGGTGACTGGTCGATGATGAAAATTTTTGCTTGTGTGGGCCGGCTATTGCTCATGCAATGATAAACCGACAGTCAATTCTGCGGGTTAACACCAACCTATAAAATGCGTATTTGGGTAGTACGTCGCATCCTGCACCTTCGTTCATGATTTGGTGAGCACAGTGAGACTAGGTAACATACATCATGCGTGAAAACTTTCTTATTACATATCTGAACTGTGCATACTCTTTTGGCATGTTCTCAGTTCATGTATTTAGGCAATTGCAGTATTTCTCAGGCTTGTATGCTGCTGCCATGCGACTGCTGCTGAGAGGCACCGGTGAAGGCTGGGGCACAACATAGATTGCTGATGTCGCAATAGAAGAGGACCTAGTAACATAGCTTTGTTTAATTTAACTGGTGGTCAGACGTGGAATGGCAGTTTCATCAGCAGCATGCGTTTAGTGATTAGCAGGTCGAACATTTCTTTAAATTGAGCATTAGTCTGGCTATTGGCCACAAGGGTTGCCCCACAGAGGTATTGTGTGGGTGCTCAGATGCAAGGGACAAAACATTTTTTTTTTTTTCTGTGGAGGAGAAAAAAAATTTAGCTTCTGTCCAGGCAGTGCTTTGGCGGCGAGCTTTCGTGGCGAGAAATGTTTGAGAGGAAAGGTGGTCCCCATTGCCTCCCTTGCTGTTCCACTGAAATGGTGTGCCAGTAGCAGTAGTTTGAACAGATCGACCTGTATGGCTTGAACAATGTTGTTTTTTTGTTAAGTCCATTGGTCAGCTGTCAGTTTCTTGTTTGGAGGTGCAAAGCAATGTAAACACATGTTGTTTGACTAAACGCACTTTTCTTGCGTAGCCCATCTTAGCAGTAGGGATCGAGAAGGCATAGTTGCATGAGCACTGTGGAGTGCACACAGCTCTCAGCCTGTCCGTTCCCAATGGGCTGTGGCATTCTGCCGAGACAAACGTGCCGAGGGGGTCCCACCTGCACAGACGTCCTTCCAGGGCCTGTGGTCGCTCTCCTTCAGTCCCGGGGGGTTGGGAGGCGTGCTTGTTGGGCAGCCTTGCTGAGAGGCAGTGCTGCACGCAGCCTGTGCTATGAGTTCTTCGGAACACACAAAAGCCCTGTCAAGGGTGATTTCAATCCACCAGTTCTGGAGGGCTTTGGAGTGCCTGTGACTGGGCACCTATATTATGCACAGCCAGGACTCGCAGCTTCACAGCAGACTGGGGCACGCTCAGAGGTCACCACACCCATTTAAAGGTCAGCCATGAGAGAAAATGCAAGTCTTGCCGGAACAAACCTGTATTCACTAGAACATTTAGGTTAAAATTTTGATTTTCCCCGCTCAATCGTGCGTTTTCTTCCCAAGCATCACATCCCCATGCATACAGGACACGGGTCGAGAACGTAGTGTGCGCTATACTGCATCATTGGTAGTGAGACACGTATACGCGCCGCCATTTGAGCAAGTCATTGTGTCCATTCCCACGCTGTGTTTGGCATTGTGTGTCCCGAAAAGACAAGCGTGTCCTTCCAGGGCCTGCGGTGTTGGTTTGTTCGCTTTCTTTACTTCCGTAACCTAGTGGCCCACCATACCGTGCAAGCGTTTGGTTTGTTTTTGCCCGCATTTAACCTGCTTGTTTTTGTTCTGGCAGAAAATATTCGTTCCCTGAAACAGTGCTCGCTCGACAAATGGACAAGACACCGTGCTGCGTCAATCGCAGTGTCGTCTGAGACAACCCCAGCCCCGTGCTGTGCAGCTAAACCAAGCATGGTTCTTCGCAGAACACACAAAAGCCAGTACTGTCTATGTTTACATGTGATTTCGTAACTTCCACTGTTTGTCCCATCATTCTTATTGCTTTGTAAAGAATGTGCCCTAAATTTAAGCGCAAATCGCTCGTTCGTCTAGTTTGTAAGCTCTACCTAATTTGCGTCCTCCGCACAGCCAGCACTCGCTGCATCACAGGTTCTGTTGCGGGAAATGAGCTGGTGGGTCGCATGACTTGGGGCATGCTCAAGAGAGACCACCACACCCATCTAAGTGTGAACCCAAATGTGCTGGCCGACCTCAGTCCGATTGGCACAGGTGTTGCTTGTTGAGCAAGCAGCACAAATAATGTGCGCACAAGGGACGGAATGAAGGGAAAAGGGTTGCCCTGTCTGTTCTTACCAGCCCTGTCATTTCACGCCGCCCCTTCCAAGGCAAGGGTTGTGTGCCCAAGCTTCTTCTGTGCCTTCTTCCTGGGCATGTGCATGAAGTCACGCAACCATCATCTCTTGCCCCACTAGCTGGCGTAGCGTGCCATGGCCTTATGGGCTGGTACACTTGTGCTATTCCCTACTGCAGATGGGGATGGCGAACAGCTCCTCATGTGCCGTCGAAACTACATGGACGGCTTTTCCAGGGTGGTGGCCTTACGTGGTGCATCCCGTGAAAATCTGGCATCAGCAGCATGGTTGTGGTGGGACCAGAAACCTCTCTGGCTGAGGTGTCCGTGTGGCCAATTACGACTTGTGTCCCATTGGCTGTGAAGGCATTTTGGGCTGACCTCGCATCCCCATTCGTTGCAGCGCATCATGTGGATGCAAATGCAGTATGTGGTGTCCTCCGCATTGGGCACGTAATGTCCCAGTGTTAACGCTAACAATTAGGGGTCCTAAAAAGCTTCCAAAGGGGAAGCAAAAGGTGGGTGACAAAAGCCTTGCGATCATGACTCTACCACACGGTGCCCTTCTAGAGGTTCGCTCTGCTGCACCACAGGCCCACTCCCACGCTCTACCACACCGCGTGCCCCTTTGGGTTGGCTTGTGTGCACAGCACCAAAGCTGTGCAAGAAAGCCTGCTACCTGCCAGCCTTGCACCAAACAAGTGCATGCTAACTGTGCCGTGAAGTGCAACACTACTGGTGTGGAATTTACGACCAGCCAAAAAGAAGTTTGCTCCCACATTGTAGTGTTGTGAGCAACTAAGGAAGAGCTGCTGCTGGTGGGCCATGCTTCCAGCCACTGCAATGCCTAGTGAGGACGAGCACTGGGGAGAAGTGCAGCTGGCCAAATATGCTTCCAGCATGTGCAGCATGTTGGTGAACCTGCATGCCTTCACAGGACAGGACTAAGCAGTTTATTGAATGAAAATACAGGGCAGGAACATGTGGAGGAGGCACCTGGATCCATAGCCTTAATGGCAAGTGTTGGATTCATTACAAAATTGTATTTTCAAAAAGACAATCCTGGCCAAAAATAGGTAATTGTATTACGTATGCAAGTGGAAATATTTGGTGGAATGTTACACTGTTTAGCGCATTTTCACAGTAGTGACTCTCACATACCAATTAGGTTTTGGTTTGTAGCATTTGAATTTTAAAGCAACGTTTTAAGGATCGCAAGGGATTTGGGAATATGATAAAGGAGCTTGGTACAACATTTCAAATTCTTGCTACCTCAAAAGACAACAAGCACTGACCATACACATTGTGTACTATCAGCAGGTTAAGATTGTTATGTTGAGCATGCCTTGTATCTGGTTTATGTTAGTGAGGCTTGACAAGTGTTATGGCTTGTTTTTGGTAAGTATTTTGGGAATAAATAGAGCAGTATTATAGCCCTCGACTTTAGCGAACAATGTGTTAAGTGCGGCAAAAAGGGCCACTGACAGCACATTTTTTGACTCTGATGCTGTTATTCCTAATTACTGTTTTCTAGGTTACACTGAGTGATTTGCAGTGTGGCGTGCAGGTCAAACTGCATGACTCAATGCAATAAGTCGAATGGCAATGAAACATGGACGAAGTAACTTAGCCATAGAATTGGCAATATGAGCCATATTTTTGTTTCATTGCTTTGCCATCGTGTCTAGATCTTTTGTGCCATTTTTTACCCAGCTAATTACTATGAACACTCGCATGTGCGAAGTCCTGACTAGACAAGTTCTCTTTTGTTGTAGGTGCGTTTCAGAAGCTCTGTACATACTGACGAAAGGGTGTTTGTATTCAAAAGTGTTCAGTGCAATTCACAGTCAGATTTTAATATTTGTATTTGAGGAGATTTGGTTCATTTTGCAGCCACAGTTTTTGTTTCTGTTCGATTTGCAGTACCAAATTTGACAATTGTGTATGTCTGCTGTGAAGCTTTTCTAGACTGCAATGCATGGCCAGATTTTGTTGACAATCCAGCTTTGTATAGATGCAGCCCAGTAGTGGAGAAAAGAGGTTGTGGTACTAGTTGGTTGTGCATCATCCCGAAAGGGAAGAATCTAGAAAAAGAGGATGACGGATTAGTAAGGCACAAAGAAGCAGCTGCAGCTTGGGAGTGGCGGCCTCCTGTCTCTCTCTTCTCTTCGCGTGACTACATTATTCGTGATTTCAGCTTTCAATGCATCTCCAGCTCATTGTTCTCAGTGCTGCTTTCCAATCTTTTCAACACGCTGTGTTCGATATATTTTGCTTCCTGTGGCAGGTGGGCTAATTGTAGATGGGGTGTCCCGAAAATAGGTCATAGTCATTCACATCTTGTGGATACACACTGTCTCTCCAGGAACTGCAGCTGCAATAGAAACGTTATTGAGCAATTTTTCATTTTGGGAAGTAGCATTTGGGGAACAAGGGCTGTTCAGTGTAGGGCAAGCAGGAAAGTGCATGTGTGATGCGACTTCATCGTAAAAAAAAAAAGAAAGAAATGCCAAGGGTGATTCTATCCCAGCTGTGGCCAGTCTCTGCATGGTTGTGTGCCGCATTAGGGAAGATGAGGGAGAGGAAAAGGGTGACAAACAGGAACTTGACAGGGCACTTTGACTGGTGGAAGCTTAGGCTGCACTTGGGAAGCAACCCATCGTTTGTTGCCAGCTTTCATCAGGTCACCCGTACAGCTGCCATAGCGAGCTGTGATTCTCTGCACCAGGTCATCCAGGAGCCATCCAAGAGGGGGTGCGACATGTTGGAGCGGACCACCTGCTGGAACCACCGTGGCTGCCCCTGCCTGCCGCTCCTGCTTCACCTGGCGAGGTGTCCATGCTGGTTTCAGCGGGCTACCTTCCATTCCTGCTGCGCCGTACAGCGGGACTCGCATGCCAGGCCGCTTGCCATTCCAGTCGCCGTGGGGGCTGGCCCAGCGTAACCTGACACAGCAACAACTGATTACTGCCCACAACAGGCAGCAAATGTGAGCTCGCTCCAGTTTTGATGCATGATCATTTTCTCCGATCGTGGCTGAACTGGGACTGTCTGACACTGCAGGGCTTGTTCATGGTCGAATTTGCATTTCTTGTTTAGTTCTTTTATTCCTTTCAGTATTCTTTTTTTGTTCAGTTTTTCCCGTCTCATTTTTTCACCGGTTTGAATACAGTGCCCTTGCATGCAGTGTCATTGTCATGTCTTCGTCCTTTTTTACTCCGAGCGCAAATCCCAACAATGTCCCAGCTGGAGTGTGCAGCCTCCCAGTCACGGTCATGGAGCAAAATAATGATGTGCAAGCCCAGAAACGTGTTGTTAGGCCACACCCTAGATGGTCGGTCAAAGCCCATGCTCTGCTTCTGTGCACAACCAAGCACTAGCACTGTCCCTCATTGTAGTCGATGGGCCCTCAGGTGTAAGCGTGAGCACATGTGGTCGTCGCGAGTGTGTGGAGCTCCGCAGTAACAGTGGGCACAGCTGCTATGCAGGTTCAAGGCACGCAATTGTGCTGCCTTAAGGGGGACTATGGATAATAAGGCAAACAGTTTGACAAACAATAGAATAAACAATAGGCCATCAACTGGATAAACATGAAAGGGACAGGTAAATTCAGGCGGATCGGTCGGCCGAAGATCGATGCGATCATCCGATGAAACGATGGCTCGTGGTTGACGGCATGTGGCAAACGATGACCTACTCCAAGCAAAAGCAAAATGTACAATATGTACACTTTATTTACACTGCGTATTTGCACTCTCAAGGCTCATGATCGCATATATGAGATCGGGTAAGGCCCACGTTGAGCGGGCCTCACTGCTTTCCTGTCCTTTTTTTTTTTTTTCTCTAAAACATAGAACTGCTAGGTTTTACCCCGCCCACAACAGGGACGTCACAATTTGAGAGAGGAGGGCTCATTGATTAGCCCACACTAGGCCATTGATTGGCCACAGTGACAAACAAAGCTAGGTTCAAAATAGTCACGTCACGTGACCCACTCACTCTCACTCTCATACAAAACCCGGAGTTATTTCGCAAAACACAAATATAACACACATGCAAACCATCCAACTAAAAGCAAACCTAGAGCTGGCCTTCAGTTGTCGGGCAGGTGGTCTTAAAGTATTGTCATAACCGTGCCCGCCACGCGTATTGCCGCCCCGCAAAAAATTCCTTTGCTTTGTGAGCACATCGAGGGCATAACAATGCCTGGTTGCCTGCCCATTGACGCATCCTGGCCGCCGAGTCGCCAGGGTCAGACGTTTGACGAACGGAAACTTCGCCCAGTAGCTTTGAGCAGTGCAGCTGTCGTAGACAGAACATCTGGTGCCCCCTTCCCAGGGTTCGTACAGGTCCTTGAAAACCTTGAAAACCCTTGAAATTGAGAATTGAGTTTTCAAGGGCCTTGAAAGCCTTGAATTTTTTCCTTCTCCTTGAAAACCCTTGAATTCTTTGGGCAATAAAGAAGAGGCCCGGATATGTGACCTGCTTTTTATGGCTCATCATTGTGGCCCTGCACACTCCCCATCCAAAACATGCTTTTGCAATTTCAAGCCAGCTTGGGAGTACTGGGAGGCTGCTTTATGCAAGGGCTCGTACAGAATGAAATCCCCGCATCGGACGAGGGGGAATTCACATAGTTCCCCTTCCCATGCCAGATGCTTTCTGCACTGCCTTGTCCTGCTATTCATTTTGCATATCTCTAGTGCCCCACTAAGTTCCGAAAATGAACGGTGCTGACACCCCAAAATGACTTAAAAAGGAGCACAGATAAGCAAGACTGAATGGGAATGTGAGAACATGGAGCATCTGGCTCCCCCCCCCCCTCCTTTTTGATGACCAGACATTTAGGGGATGACACCGGCAGGAGGCAGGAGGTATTATGTTATGTTCCTCTCTATCCGAGACTGTGTATTAAGAGCATGTGCAGAGCTCAAAAAAGTTCTAAATGGCATGCTTTTTTTGTAAAGCTCGCGGAATATTATTGCGGGTGGCACTAAATTTGACCACTTCCGAAGGGTGGAGTTGTTCCACAGAGATTTTTCTCAAGTTCATTTTTTGTAATGTAAGGAAGCAAATGTTTTGAGTGTGAGCAGAACAGTGGTAGAACAGTTTGGTACATGTTCTCCCCTGCACCCTCGAAAATACCTTGACAGGACCTTGAAAGTCCTTGAATGTCCTTGAATTCTTGTATTTGAATCCTGTATGAACCCTGCCTTCATATGTTTGACCCCTTGACTGACTTTCAACTCCAGTCCGCTTCAGGCTTTCTCATGGCGGTAATCGCGGTCATCAAAATGTCAACGGTCTCCCTCTGCCGGTTTCCCAAACGAACTAGAGGAAAGCCTTCTTCGAAAGCTGACATCGCTTTTAACTATTGTGGGGTTACCGACGCATTTGTGTAAGCCCTCTGCAGGCCCGCTCGTTGGGTAAACACAATAGCGCGGCGAACAAAAAAAAAAGCTTTCGTGGTTTCTTCTGATGCCTGCGTGCCCAAGTCAGCTCGGCCAGCATGGAAACAAACACAATACAGGTGAACACGCTATACCCAACCAACGATATGTAGTGAGGTGCACAAACTTAACAGGGACCCTGAAACACTCTTTTAGCAGTGCAGGTAAGCGTGCGCGTCGTTCAGATTACACTGGCAGAAATACCTGAACCAAATATTACACGTGCACGTGAAGCTGTCAGCGCTCAAATTGCTTTGAAAGAGGTGGAAAAACCAATCGTGCTCTCTTCAATTTTCCTCATTATGCACCCCTGCCACGGCCGAAATGACACCATTGCGGCCATGGCTGTCCTATTGCCTGTCTCGGGTCCACTTCGCAGCTTATTTCTCACATTTCCAGTGACGATCTGCTGTCGTTGGCGCTGTAAACCAACCTCTTCTATGCCTGCACCTGTACGTACAGTTTTGGAGTTTCTTTCTGGTTTTACTTATTTATTTAAAAGGGTACTGCTAGCCTTTGGGCAAGGCTTTAAGCAGGAGTGGGCGATACAACGAAAGGAAACAGCACAACAAAGAAAAAAAAGCTCATCATTCAAGCACAAATCAAGTACATTTTGGTGGGTTTGGGAGCTCACGCATAAATGATAAAACATCCGGGCATTGTACAACATGTGCAGGCAACAGGTTCCATTCACGTGCTGTTCGGGGAAAAAAGAATTTTGGTAAGATTTAGTTCTGCATGCGTAATCGCTGACTTTTTTTGGGTGGTGCGAGTGTGTCTGCCGACGAATGAACGGGGTGATGCATGCTCTGGTGTCGATTCGAAATTTCTGGTGATAAAGCAAATAAAATGTTTTCAATCTTTCACGGTAGCGTCTAACTGTGAGACTTTCTAAATTCGCGGTATGCAAAAGCGCTGTAGGGGACGTGCGTCTACTGTAGGAATTAAAAATAAATCTTGCAGCCTTTCTTTGAACTTTCTCCAGTTTCGAAATGTTGGTTACACTGTGCGGGTCCCGTATGACCGAGGCGTACTCCAGTAGAGGCCCGATGTGAGTTTTAAACGCTAGAAGTTTTATATCATAAGTGGATTTCCCTACAGTTCTTCTTAAATAACCTAGCTTATGCATTGCATTTTTTCTGAATAAAAGCAACGTGTTGAATCCATTTGAGATCCGATGTTATATGATACCTTAGTATTTAAGCTTGTAATTGCCGAGACCACGTGGTTGTTTATGCTATATGTGAATGACAACGTAGTTTTCTTGCGTGTGATTGTCAGGGCTACCGTTTTCTTTAAGTTAAGAATCATCTGCCACGTGGTGCTCCAATTTTGTATTTTACCTAGAGCTTCATTAAGGAGGTGCCTGATCACTATGGCTGCGGATTGCATGATAGATAATGCAGTCGTCTGCAAACAGCTTTATCTTATATCACGAGCTATATCGTAATAAAAAGTAGAAAAAAAAGGTGCCCGAGAACGGAACCTTGAGGAATGCCTGATTCCTACTGTGGCAGTGCTTGACGATACGCCATCCACGGTTACAGTCTGACGCCGGAAGGAAAGATAAGATTTAATCCAGGCCAGCAAAGATTCGTTTCTGAGTATTGCTCTGAGCTTGATAAGTAACTTTTGAGTGTGACACGCGATCGAACGCCTTTTCGAAGTCTAAAAAGATTACATCGACTTGACCTTGTTCATCTAGTATTGTACCGAAATCGTGAACCGTCTCTAATAACTGCGTGATAGTTGACAGCCCCTGACGAAACCCGTGTTGCCGATTGTCTATAATATTGTTCTGGTCGACGAATTGGGAAATATGTTTGAATATCACGTGCTCGAGTGCTTTTACACATGCTCTGTGTAAAGAAATGGGTTGGTATGACGTTATCATTGAGCGATTTTCAGTTCCTTTTGGTATAGGCGTTATTTTAGTGCACTTCCATTCCTCAGGAAGTTCACCGAAAGCAAGTAAATATAAGGCTTAAATATTTAGCAGACCATTCTGCGTAGCGGACAAGAAATGCGTTAGGAATTTCATCCACGCCCGATGAAAGTGAAAACACACCTTCCTCAGTTATGCACACGTTCCCTATGGGTGATAAATGCTCATAGGAACTAAAACTTGGCGTGGTACCATCAGTTTTCGTAAAGGCAGAGCAGAAGTATTGGTTTAAAGCTTCTGCGATTTCAGGTTTGTCACGAATACTAGCATTGTTAACCTGAAGGTTTGAAAGGAACTCTTGAGTCTTGCGGAGTTTCAGTGACGAGCTTAATACTCCCCTTTCAATCAGACCACTCGACAACAAACGTTTATTGCTTGTGCACTTGCGAGCAGGCAGCCATGCCTGTCTTTTGTGGCACCAGACCGGAAATAGACCCCTCCATATTACGGAGTAAAGGAGAGAACTCCCCGGCCTGTAATATATCGAAGGCCGCCGAAGAGAACGCCGCGAGCCGCCAACCTCTCCGGGAGAGAGCATGCAGCTTTCGTTGCATTGTCCGCGGTCCAGTTGAGAGGGAACAGTTATACACGATTTCTCATCGCGCTTAGTTTCGGTGATAGGGAACGGATTTTCATAATTCTTGCTGGAGAAGATTGCTGGGCCAACAGACTTTACCCCAAAGTAAGTTCCGAGTAGTTGATGGGAAGTGCTGCAGGGTCCCTTTAAGGACCAAAAAGAGAACACACTCACATAAATTACAGGTTGGCTTCATGGAACGACCCTCTGATCAGTGTGGTCTGTGCTTGTGCTTGTTGCATTGTGTGGCTCCTAATTGACTTGCCTTTCTTGCAGGCCATACTTGGGTCGTGTTAGAGCAGTGAGCAGTTGACTAAAGGGGTAATCAGTGCAAAATGATGACACACAAGAAAAAGGTAACCAACAGACACAGCACTATGCGTGTTTGTTACCTTTTTCTTGTGTGTCATCGTTTTGCGCTGGTTATCCCTTTAACTCTTTCGTTACCGCGGGAAATTGACCGATTTTTGGGGTCTAAGAAAACATTTTTTCTGCTAAGCTTACTGGTTAGCCACTAATTGAAGCAACATAAAATGCAGATGATTTAACACCCTTTCCGACAACAGCATTTTGATAATGTTTTCATACATCATATTTGCGAGAAAAAAATGCCAAAAAAATCAAAACTTTTGTCAAGTTGTCGAAGACAACAATAAAAAAGGACTGCATTTTACTAGCGAAAAATAGACACGGACAAAGAAGAAGTACACAGGACGCTCGCTAGAGTTGTGCATAACAAAGGAGTTATAGACACGGACGAAGAAGAAGTACACAGGACACTCGCTAGAGTTGTGCATAACAAAGGAGTTATAGACACGGACGAAGAAGAAGTACACAGGACACTCGCTAGAGTTGTGCATAAAAAGGAGTTGTGCATAACAAACCACCGATAGTAGAAAGAATTTCGAGTATACATTTTGTAGGAAAACATCTCAAAAACACGTCCTAGAAAAAATGTTGACTTGCGTGGAACACTTTGTCAGATATAAAAAAAATGTTAGCATGCGTGGTGGCCGTGCCATGCTGTGAAGCCCAACCTCCATTTCAAAATGGGCAATGGGTGGTTCCCTGGAAGAAATGTGGTGGTTTGACATTATCAGAGGCACCAGTCTGTCCCCACGTCACGTTAAAAACATCTTGTCATGACTGACTTTGCATTTACGGCCAGCGCAGTATTCAGGACAAGCATGCGATGTGGAAAAATCTGCATGTAGTTGAAACTGAAACTTGGTGCTTGTTGACGTTCACTGTCAGTTATCTCTCAAAACATAAACTTGCATTTTATTATCATCGTCTGGCTCCTATTGTAGCCCTGCTTGCAGGAATGAGTTGTAATGTGCGGGAATCATGCCCTCCAAGCTTCACTGAGCCGCTGTTGCTCGATGAAAAAGTTCAGCATTGCAAGCCTCCTGCATTGCAGTGCCACCTAACATTTTCGATAAGAAACAATACCAAACCTGTTGGAGACTGTCTGAATAGACAGTTCTACTAAGAAGCAACAATAGGCCTCAGGAGATACCCTCGTATGCAAAGGAAACTGGCTGGCGAACAGCTGGTGGTGTTCAAGGCCGGTTTGAAGTGCTCTCTTTATGAGAACTAATATCTGGTGACTGGGTGTTATCTTTTGACTTGTGTCGGAAGTTCTTATGGCAGAAATCGAATTAGGGTGCGATGAAATCACGAGCGGCATGCTTTTTTCGAGGATCAGTAGTGGATGTTGAAGGCGCCATGGCAGATAGGCTTGAAGTTGGGTAACTGTGTAGTAGCACCAAATATGAATCTGGCGATGCAGAGATGAAAGCGAAACTGTTGTACACTGTTTGCGAATGGTCCTGTGGTAAGTAGAACTACAACATGACTTAGGACAACATGCGCGAAGGCAATAAAACTGCCGAAAGTCATAAAGTAGCTTTTCACTGCTTGATATTTTCAGCCGATTTTTACTACTGTCAGAGTGCACACCTGACGATTGAAAATCATCTTCTGATTCACAATTCGTGCCCGCTGCTGCAGAGTAATTACTAGCGGCACGCCTTCTTCTCTGTTAGCAGTGATGCGCGATGGTCACACCCCTTTTCCACACCCAGGTGGTGCAAACATCTGTCAAAGATCACGCTAACACCGAGTAGCTTTACTTGTTCCAGAAAGACCTGGAACGCTATGAAAAGGGGCTCCCGGTGTATCAATCAAATTGAACGATTTTGAATAGGTGGGTAACGAAAGAGTTAATGATGTACCAGCTGGCCCAAACTTACATTTTAGTGGGAAAATAACTGCAAAGGAATTTGTCTCTGGCCCATACATTTATACCATCATGAATCATTTCTTGCCTCTTCCTGATTAAGTTGACTGTCTCGATTGAAATTGGAACCCAGTGGGAGATTTCCAGAGCCAGCATGAATTGTGGATATCTTTTAACAAGTTATTCTGCAAGGAGTAAACATTTCATGGTGCAGTGACTTGAGCCACGAACAATCATAACTTCCACACACTGCATTTAAGGAGAAGAACCTAACAGGTAAGCTAATAAAGTAAGCCCTTGTCATAACAAAGTGAACTGGATGGCAGAAATCTAATATATAAGCGGTAATTCGATGTATGCATCTGCTCTCTTAAAGTGGAGCAAGCACATTACTATAAGCCATTACGACTCCGCACAAATGGTGAGTGCGAGATATTCATTGAAATGAACCTTACTGTGGTACAAAAAAGGCAGTATCTGGACAACCCTGGCATTTCTGCTTGGTTCGAGCAGTGCTGCTCTAGTTTGGTCAGGCACAGCATATGGTCGCAGTTGATACCCAGGAAGTGTATTCCATTTTGCAACAGAAGGGATACGCCCAAGAAATAGTTTACCCTTTGCTGCTCTTCACTGGGGCGTTGGAACGATTTGCGGGCGGCCATTTATTTTTTTTATTTATTTAAGACATACTGCAGTCCAAAGACCAAGCAGGTGGGCAGGGATTAATTACATAAAAGAAGCATCAATCCGCACGGTAAATTGGTACATAAATATTTCAGAAAACAGTCAAACAAGTGTGGAAAAACAGAAATAAAAAATAAGAAACTTACAAAAGACAGAAATGATAGCAGTACACAAAGAAAAGTAGCGGCACAGTGAATGTTTAAAATATTGTAGAAAGTACACGCTTTTCAAAATCCGACACATCATGCGCCGAGAACACATCAACAGGCAATCTATCATCAACAGGCACCAACATCAACAGGCAACCTCCAAGTACGTTGGTAATGCAGGGGCAGCCTCGCCAGAGCTGAGGCAGCTGCACCAGGGGGCAGAGTAGTGCAAAGGGTGTGACTGTCATGTGCCCTGGTGCACCTGCAGTGCAGCAGCAACTCTGCACTGTGGCAGAGGAGCGCATCCCGAGAGAGTGCACGAGAGTCCCCACTGACACGCTACCTGGGTGGGCCTTGTGTGGTGCACCTGTGCTTTCATTGCATGCACTGGGAAGAGAGGAGTGTACCCAAAGGTCATGACTAACATCGATGGTTGACTCATGAAACACTCATCCCGTAAGCGGGAGGTGCAAAGTTTGATATCTGGCGACCGGATACCCACTAGTTTATTTAAAGGGTACAAGCGTCCCCGGTGCTCAGCTCGCCAGGACGTGGGAATGAACGCTTGGAGCTCTACCACATGCAGCCCCAGGGGCCATGTGGGAGGTTCCACGATCCCCTTCGGGCAGGGTCTGTGACCACTGGGCGCCCACCAGTCAAAAGGGTTCAAGCGCCACCTGCATCGGAAGGTGATAAAGGGCCTAGGCTTGCTCTACCGCTGCGGCAGATGTTGGAGGTTCCTCAATACCCTTCAGGTGGGGTCTGTATCTGCTGGTCACCCAACAGAGCAAAAATGGGTACAGGTTCGCCCCTTGTACGGAGGATCCAGTGTCTTGGAAACTATTCCGTTCATGTCGTTTTGCATTAAGGGGTACAAAAATTTGGGAAGTACTCCAGTACCACTGGGCACCAACCAGTAAAATTGGTGCAAGTGCCCCTGTACAGGGGATTCAGTGCTTGGGAAGTTTACTTGACTGTGTCAGGAAATGCCCCGGTAGAAGGGGTCATAACTTTTAACACCAGTGGTGGCTCAGACGTAGGGCACTCGCCTCATATGCGGGAGGCACCGGGTTCGTATCCGTGTACCGCCAGACACCCACCGGTTTCTTCAATGGGAACAGGTGTCCCTGGTCAAGTGAGGACCCTTGAAAGGGAAATCACGCCTGGAAGCTGCCTTTACCCTTGCAAAGGGCCCCCCTGGCTTTTACAATACCCAGGGGGAGACAGCTGCGCATATTGCGCAGTTTTGATACAATTTGTTTTCCTGCGCCAGGCTGTTTGAAAGCTTGAAAATTGCAAAAATTGCGCCAGACTGCTCCAGAAACAGTCCGAGAGCCAAGGATTTTAACGCTCCCGTCAGTTTCAGTGGGGGAAAATGCTTACTGACGGCATAATTTTCCAGCACCCACAAGGTGGTGCTGTTTGTAAAGGTTTGATTTAAAAAAAAAACCTGCATAAAATTTTCCGCGAGATAGTTTTTTCGATAGTCACAAGTTCCAGTTCCACATGTTACATTCTGTGCGTTTCTAAAGTTTTCCCATCGAAAACCATTGCAAAGTCCGGTAGAAAAAATACTTATGTGTACTGAGGCGTCAAAATACTTGTGCAAGTTGATGAAAAAACGTTAATTTTTGGAACGCCGTTTCTCCGGAAATCGCCTCCGATGCCTCGGAACAACATGACTGGGCGCCGCCATCTTGGTGTGGTTAAGATTAAAAAACATGGCCGCCGGGTGAAGCAGTTGCTTGTGTTTCAGGCAGAGTGCTCTTCGCCGATTTCTACCTTGGTTTTGGTTATGGGGGTGGCTGGGTGTACATCTAGTCTTTTTATCTGTTGCGGGAAGTTGCGCTACTTGAAAGACGGGAGTTCATCAAAAACAACATGGTGCCCACGAATTCACCGTGTTTCGGCCTTGATTGAGTTGGAGGTGCGCTGCGCGCATTAATTGAAATTTTGGACTTATTGCGTTGTCTTGAAATGCCGAGTTATTGCTGCCTTTCACAGCGAGCTTGCGAGCGGCGGGAATGGGACGATCGACACTGCAGAAGTGGCGGCGCAGGCTACATCGCCGCAAAATGTGCAAGCAGTGTCCGATAGCGGGAATAATGGTTCATTTATCTGAAGTGAAATTTAAGGCCAAAAAGGAGGTGGCTAAACATACCAACGTTACTGAAATTACGATCATCGTTAACGTGCACCTTGGGGATTGAAATGGGAGGGCTGGTGGTGGGCGACGACTGTAACCTCGCTTCGCGCATCTTCTGCCGTGGCTTTACACATGCATAAAGCCGAGTCTGGGTTGCAAAAATAATAATTTCGGCATTCAGATGATAATAAAAAAAATGCCTTACGATTGCTTAGTTTTTCAATTCGATATTTTCAACATAAATCTACGCTATCTATGCATAGAGCATAAGAATTCAAAAATGGTTTGTAAAAAGGTAGTGCAGTTTGTCCTTGTAATACTCTGGTAGAAAAAACTTTATTGAAAGGCTGTTTCAGTGTAACGTATGTTCAAGACCGATAAAAAAGTGCACTTCCCCCGTGAGTTGCTAAATTTTGGGCTTTAAGCTACCAAGGTTACATAATAAATGTTGTTCTTCTGCTCCAAAATCGAGATTTCGCTGCTCCAAAAACTGCTCCCAAATCTTATTCGGGTGTCTTACCCCTGAACATCCACATTGCTGGGGTGGTGAAAGAGTCTGGCGGCATGTCCTGCCAAAGGCGGTTGCGAGTTGAGCGTCCATGTGGCTGTGGAAGGACCCATGTGCATTCCCGTGCCTCAGTGGTGCCAGGCACTACCGGTAAAAATAGGTACACGTGACTCCCTGGGCCTGGCGCTCGGCCCTTGTGTGGGACTAGAACGCTTGGGAAGTTCACCCGGCTTGCACGGGAAATCGCCCCTATGGAAAGGGGCGGCTGCAAAAATACAACCTCCTTTTTTTTCCATGCATACATTCTGACAGATGTTTAAGGTGTACTGAAAGCAGTACTGCTACTGCAATCACTGCTACGGTCACTCCTGTAGTTGTAAATTGCAAAGAGGATGAAGATGACTGTTTCAAGCGTTGTGTGTAATAAAAATCTTATGATGTCATAAGAACAGCGCACTTTGTAGCCTGTAGATTTGAGTGAAGCATCATTCACTAGGTGCACAAACAGGGGCGGATTCTCGTAACTGTCCCTTTCGAAAACGTCCCTTTTGAGTCCTTTCATCGTGACGTACTTCCGGTTAAGCAATAAGTGTTGACAAAAGGTTGCCGCGTTTGCGTACGTAACTTCCGGTTAGTTTGCTTTTAGCCAATCAGGGCTCAAAACGACACTTTTGAAAGGGACGCAAAAGGGACAAAACTCGAGAATACGCCCCAGGTCCCATGGCTTGGCTGACATGCCCTATGTGTTTTTCTTTGCAAGGTTAACAGCTGCCATGGCTGCAGCTGCAATTATTTGTAAGGCATGCTTCATCAAAAATGAAAAGTGACCGTAGTCATCGTCTTCATTGCCTGTAAATGCAAGTGGTACCAAAATGGCTGCTGTTGTAAAAAGAAAACGGATAAATTAAAAAAACAACACCTTTTTTTTTGTTTGTGTAGGATTTGAACCTGGGTTGCAAGAGCGGGGGCAAGTGTGCTGTCCACAATACTAACCCAGCAACGCATAGGCATGTAATAGAACATGTGGCACATGGAAAAGGTCCGCTGTCAACTCTGCCCCAATTCATCAAAAGGGTAACAAACGGAAGTGGAGAGAGAGATGCAAACAGGATGTAGTGGCAGGGCGGTTCCACGAGAGAGAGAGCATGCGTGTACACGATCGTTTTTTGTTCCTTCTTGTTTTTGTTATGATATATGCGTGCAATATGGAAACCCCCGAAGGTCAAGTTTGTTTTCTCCTGAGGTGCATTGTTCGGGAGAAAAAAATGTTTGAATGTGCCCAAAGCGCAGCGGTGGGTGCCGGCAACTGCAGATTTTTGCAAGTCTGCGTCTTTGTGTACGTCTAGGAGTAAAAGTGGTGTGTATAAAATGTTTCGAGCCACAAACTAGACCAGCATACTAATCAGTGTAACGTAAGATCGGCGTCAGGCAGCGAAACAAAAATTTTCAAAAATCGTGAAACCAGCCCAGACGATAGTTGTTGCGGTTTTTGACGCCCCTATCTAAATTTCTTTTTTTTCTGAAAAAATTGTAAGTCAGAAGTTTTGTTGCCCAGACGTGTCTGAATGCATCAGCAAAAGATGGGTTTGTAGAAAAATTATAAGTACGTAAAAAATTTAATAACTTTGGCTCTTTTTCCGAAATTGTGTAATTCAAAACTCAATAAAAAAAAAGACATACCGTATTTACTCGCATAATCCTCGCGCTTTTTTTTTTTCGGAAAAGTCAATGCGAAGTTAGGGGTGCGAGAATATGTGGGGAAAAAAAAAATATGGTGCACAGTGTTGCCAATTTTCCTTCTGCAAATCGCTAAATGTAGCGGTCGTTTTTTGTATATGTAGCTCAGTGTTGCCAACAGCAGCTATTCTTTTTATTTTATAATTACAACGTGAACAGTATCCCGTCGATCAGCGATCATGAAATTGCCGCCTTTGCTTTCTGGCGCGCGCCCTATCTCGTCGTCGTCATGTGCGTGCCCTACTTGTGAAGCTCGACAGGACGCACG